>CM047870.1:8123038-8331428 GCA_026212405.1 Petrea volubilis
TGGCCGAAACGCCATGGATGCACCTGAAGGGTCCAGGGCTCCTGCCAGGTCCCGGCGGCGGTCATCGTCTGCGCCCTCGAAGGGGGGAGGAGCCGAGAGCTGGCACGCATGCGCCAACAGGTCAGCGACCTACAGGAGAGATAGATCACCTGTCCAGGCGTCGCGAAGGAGATAAAAGCAAAGGGTGGAAGTGACGCGGACAGCTGCCTCCTTACAACCACCGATTGGAGAGGTCTCCATTATTTTGGGATTGTCGAGTCCCGGTTGGCCCGGAGAACGCATGCCCACCAGCTTGCCCCGTTTATGACGGTACTACGGACCCGCTGGAGACCTGACTCATTATGAGGACGTAGTAGGGGTGGCAACCAGCAACCTTCATGTATGGGCCCGTCTATTTCTACCACCCTCAAGGATCGCCCCTTAATGGTTTAAAAGATGGGAGCCACAGTCCATCTCCTATGAAGAATTAGCAGACAAATTTTTGAACCATTTCGCTCCCAAGATGTCTACTAAGTTGTACCCCATACTCCTTTGTATGGAGTAGTCCAGAGGGAAGAGGAGAGCCTGCGTGCTTTCATGAACGATTTAACAATAGCTCCTCAAAGTGGAAGATGTGGGGGTCGAGTTTGTCCGGCATGCGCTGTATCAAGCCCTAAAGAATGTAGAAATGTGCGGAGGCCATTATTATGCAGGCCCCCGTACCATCGTCGGGATTCAGCAGCTGGCCTCCAAGTACATGGAGGTTGAGGAGCTCAACCTCATAAAACACACCGCCCAAGATTAATGGAGAAGGTAGCACCAAACCCCGGGAAGACAAATTAAGGGGCAAGGAAAGAAAGGAGGTTAGTCAGGAAGTACAAAGAATACTCCCCCTTACCAAGACCCACGCTGAGATCTTTTCACTCCTCGGGAGCCACGCGTTTTCAACGCCTAAGAGGATGCCCGAGGGGAGGAAAGCCCGGAGGAGTGGGAAAATATTGTGCCTATCATCGACAATCTGGGCACAACACGGAGGATTGCTAATAACCTACAAGACGAGATCGAGGCCCTGATCCGTGGCGGGAAGCTCCAGGAATTGTTAAGAAGCTGGAAGACTATGACCGCCAGGCCTCCCCGATCCATCGAGATCGGTCGAGGTCACCTAGAAAGGCGAGCCCTCAAAAGCATCCATACACTTCAAAAGAGCCGCAAGAGGCCCCGAGCAACAATCACCCCACACAGGGCACGATTCTCATGATCGCGGGAGGACCAGCCGGGGTTATACCAGATCCTCTCGAAGAAAGTTGGCAGGAAGCTCCGGTATGATCGGTTTGCCCTCGAGGATCCGGCCATTACCCCGCAGGTCAATGCTCTCGAGGGATGCTCGATCGAGTTCACCGAAAATTGACAGGATCCCTGTCAGAGCCCAGACGGTCTGATCGAGCAAACCCGACTATCCTATGGTGGTAACGGCAACGTAGCTAACTTCGTCATTACCAAAACTTTGATCGACAACGGAAGCTCAGCCAATGTTCTATTCTATTCGACCTTGAAAAAGATGGACATGGGAAAAATCGACTTGGAGCCGGTGAGGACCCCCTGGTAAGCTTTGGGGGATCCCAGATTCACCCCCTGGGGCAAATCAAATTGCCAACTTCCCTCGGCAAAGAGCCCCACCGACGGACCTTGATGAGGAACTACTTGGTGGTGGACGCCCCCTTTGCCTATAATTTAATCCTTGGCAGACCGGCACTAATGCATTCCGAGCAGTGGTCTCGACTTACCACCTCATGATGAAGTTCCCCACCGAGGTAGGGATCTGACAGGTGAGATGCGATGTAGTTGACGCAGTGACCTGCTACCAGTCTCACTTGGGATGAAGCCCGGGTCCTCGAAAAGGAATCACCGAGGCCAGACTCGGATAGCGACTCTGGATGGGTAGAACGCTCCGATGAAAACTAGGAAGCTCGAGGACAGCAGGATCGAGCCCACCGGAGGAATCTCGAAGACCATCGAGTTGGAGCCTGGTAACCCCGAGGAAAACGACCAAGATAGGGCTCAACTCAATCAAGCTAAGGAAATGATGCTGTTCACTTCTTAAGAGAGAACAAGGACGTGTTGCATGGCAGCCCTCGAATTTCCCTGGGATAAGCCCCGAGGTCATTGTGCACCGTTTGAATGTTGATCCCAGTTTCAAGCCTGTTAAACAGAAGAAGAGGTCTTCGGGGCCGAAAGAAACAAGATAATCGACGGGGAGGTGAATAAGTTGCTGAAGGCCGGCTATATTATGCCTATATACCTCCCGGAGTGGTTGTGCAACGTGGTAGTGGTCCCCAAAGGGCAAGGAAGGTGGAGAATGTGCAATGACTTCACGGACCTCAACAAGGCGTGCCCAAGGACCCCTACCCACTCCTCGAATCGATCAGCTTGTCGATTCGACGGCGGGTTGCGAAATGATGAGTATGATGGATGCCTATCAAGGGTACTATCAGATCTCTATGGCCCCGGAAGATCAATCCAAGACTTCGTTTGTGGTAGAGATGGAGGTCTACTGTTTCCTAGTTATGCCATTTGGCCTCAAGAATGCGGGGGCGACCTATCAAAGGTTAGTGAGTCTTATCTTTAAAGAGTTGATAGGACGGATCGTCGAAGTATATGCGGACGACATGATCGTCAAGAGTCCGGAGGAAAGGGACCATCTCGAACACCTTAAAGAGGTCTTTCAAGTACTAAGGGAATTTGGTTTAAAACTCAACCCCTCGAAATGCACATTCGGAGTTCGGGGGGAGAAGTTTCTGGGTTATATGGTCAGCGAGAGGGGGATCGAGGCCAATTCAGAGAAAATCGAGGCTTTGCAAAAAATCGGGTCCCCCAAATCAATCAAGGACGTCCAGAGGCTCTGCGGCCGGATTGTATCGTTGAATAGATTCATATCTCGGTCGGCGGATAGGAACCTCATCTTCTTCAAAAAACTGAGGAAAGTTCCTGATTTTCAGTGGACTCCCGAATGCGAGCAAGCCCTGCGCGAGCTCAAGGAATATCTGGCCACCCCGCCTCTACTAGCAAAACCGAATCCAGGAGAAAAGCTGTACGTGTATCTCGCTGTATCTCCGGAAGCGGTCAGCTCAGTAATTGTGGTAATAAGGGATCGGAAGCATTTACCGGTGTATTATCTCAGCAAAGTGTTGCAAGGGCCAGAAAAGAACTATCTAGAGATAGAGAAATTTGCGTTGGCCCTCATCCACTCCGCAAGGAAGCTGAGACAATACTTCCAGTCACACTCAATGGTAGTACTTACCGATCAACCTCTCCGGCAGGTCATCTCAAAAGCCTAACACGTCGGGCCGGCTTATCAAGTGGGCTATAGAGCTCGGGGAATTTGATATATTATATCAACCCAGAACCGCCATCCAAGCCCAAGTGCTAGCTGATTTCCTCCTCGAACGAGTGGGGTTGCCGGAAGAGAGTCCGCCTATCACCGATCCGTGGCTCCTGCATGTAGATGGGTCCTCCACCGCGCAAGGAGGGGGAGCTGGGATCACCCTACAGAGCCCAAATGGTGATGTGGTGGAATTCGCTATCAGGCTCAATTTCCCTGTCACAAACAATGAAGCAGAATATGAGGCCCTCATAGTTGGCCTCGAATTGGCAGTTCGAGAAGGAGTCTCCCATATCCGAGCCTTCACTGATTCTCAACTAGTCTCCAATCAGATTGGGGGAATATACGAAGCCCGAGATGCCATGATGACAAAGTACCTCGAATATGTCTCCAAGATGAAGGAAAGTTTCAAATCTTTCACCTTGGAGCAGATCCCGAGGGAAGAAAATGAGCGTGCGGACGCTTTGTCTAAGTTTGCAAGTGCCTTGAAAGGCACGAGGGATCATGTAGTCAGGTTTCAGACTCTCGACACTTCTGTAATCCGCGAAGGGGGCGCCTCGATCATGCCTATCCAGCCCCTCGAACCCAGTTGGCAGGATGAAATCCGCGCTTTCTTGTCGGGGAAAGAGATACTTGACCAAAACCAATCGAGGATGCTAAGAAGACAGTGTGCGAGATATGCCTTGGACAGTGAGGGAAGGTTATTTCGGAAATCTTTTCTGGGACCCCCGCTCAGATGTCTCCTCCCCTCGGAGGCCCGAGAAGTAATGCAGTCTATTCACGAGGGAAGTTGTGGGAATCATGCGGGAGGAAGGTCATTATCCAAAAAGATTATGAGAAGCGGCTTTTATTGGCCAACCATTCTAAAGGATGCATTTGATTACACTTGGAAGTGCCCGAAGTGCCAACTTTATGCCAACCTTCCTCACAAACCGGTGGCCGAGATGGTGAATGTGGAGATTTCATGGCCCTTCGATCAATGGGGGATCGATGTAGTTGGACCTTTCCCTATGGGAAAAGGCCAAAGAAAATTCACCATAGTGGCCGTGGAATACTTCACTAAATGGGTCGAGGCGGAGGCCATTCCCAAAATAACCGATGCCTCGATCCGGTCCTTCATATGGAAGAATATTATCTGCCATTTTGGGGTCCCTCGAGTGCTGATATCAGATAATGGTACCCAGTTTCAAAGTCGAGCCACAACGGAATGGTGTCAGAGCCATGGCATCGAGCAACGGTTCACATCCGTGGGAAATCCCCAAGCCAATGGCCAAGTGGAGGTAACCAACCGCATCATTCTCCAAAACCTTAAAACCGTGTTGGGTGCTTTGAAGGGAGAATGGGCGGATGAGTTGTCGGGGGTCTTGTGGGCTTATCGCACCACCCCTCGAGCGGCCACGGCAGACTCCCCGTATGCCTTAGTGTATGGATCCGAGGCGGTCATTCCAGCGGAAATTTTGCACGACACCGCCAGAGTTGCATACTTCAACAAGTCCAGGAATGAGGAGAACCGAGCCTCGGAGCTAAATTTGCTCGAGGAGAGAAGAGGAACAGCCTGGTCGAGCATGCAAAAATATCGAGCTTCGATGGCCCGAGCATATAATAAAGGAGTACGCCCCAGAAATTTCCAACTTGGCGACTTGGTCCTTAAAAAGGTTGAAGTATCCAAGCACGTGGGAAAACTAGACCCTAACTGGGAAGGACCTTACAAAGTTGTGAAGGTTTCAAAAAATAATGCATGGGTACCGGCTCGAGGACATGGAAGGAAGGGAACTACCTCGACCATGGAATGCTGCGAATCTCAGAAAATTCTATGTATAAAATAAGTTTGCTCGACCCCTCCTCGATAGTTTTTAGAAAATTGTGTCGAAGATGCTTGTTGTCTCGAGGAAAATGTAAAGATGTTTCAATAAAAATCACTTTCCTCTTAGCTACCTTTGAAGTGTTCTCGCACATTTATTATTACGCATTGGTGAAATATGGTTTGACGCAATGATAAAATTCCCGTGTCCCTCGATTCTACTTATGATTTAACCAATTTCATATAACTTCATATAATTGGGATAGCGCCTCTCGATTTCACCAAAGTATCATTTAGCCATAAAAATAAAGAAAACAGTAATATAGACTCGAGAACTAATCTTTATGTTTAACAGGGGAAGCCTCGAGTGGGCCATTTCATTAAGGAAGCCCGAGGGCGAAAAAGTTACAAGGACTTAAGCGGGTAAAAACAAAAAGGGGGGAAAGGCCACAATGGGGTGGGGGATTATTGAACCTAGTCGCTAAGTTCGACATGCCTATCCTCCTGACCCTCGTCGCCCCCGTCACCGGCGAATGCCCCCGCTCCGTCCTCTCCATCGTCGTCCTCGGGGTCATTGGAGGAGCTGGGCTCGACCATCCGTTCCTTCCAGGTCTCGGGAGACGGCGCGGAAGGCATTTGAATGTCCTCTTCCCCCGATGACTCGCCCATTGCAGTCTCCGGCGTTGGAATTTCGAGGCGGCAGAAGGCAAAGTTGAATTCGCTTCCTTGGAAGTCGAACTCTTTGGATTTCCCCGTCGAGGGCGAAGCCTCATCCACCGACGCCCCGCTGCGGTCAAAGGAGAGCCCAACTGACTCTCGATCGAAGTCCTCTCTTAATTCGCCTCGAGTTTGGAGCTGATCGAGGACTAGTTCTATGGCCTCCGCAGAATCCTGGAAACCGAGGTACGTTCTGATGTAGTCGAATGCCTCGCTCACGAAGAATCTCGAGAAGGCCCGCTTGACCCTCTTACGGCATCGTGCGGGGAATATCCACTCAGCCCTCTGCAGCCCCGCCTTAACGCCCTCGCTATAGTTATGGTGAGCCTTGGCCTCCGCCTCTGCGACCTTGTTGTTGACTACCTCGAGGCGTTCTTTGGCAAAGTCGCGGGCCAGTTCTGCCTTTTCGCACAGCTCCCGCGTCTCCTCCCAAGCTTTAGCCGTGCGCTTGACTTCATCGTCCAGACCCGCGCATTTCTTCTCGAGCTCCGCTATGCGTGTCTGGGCAGATTCGAGGAGCTGCTGACTCTCCTGCAACTGTCTTCGAAGAGTATCATTTGACGAGGCTAGTTCCCCGGCAAGTACTTCGGTCTCTTCGAGGCGCTTTTCTATCTCAGCCGGTGCCTGTTTATTCTTTTTCTTCTCCTCTCGGAGGAGCCTCTTATACTTGTTCTTCCCCCGCCGGAAGACGCTCGCGCGACGGAGGAAATGGTGAGACAAGGGGGCAACCACCTGCCCAGAAAGTCGACAGATGAGTAAAGAGTCATTATGGGGAAAAGAAAAATAATTTTAAGGCGTGAATCCTTACCCCAATTAAAGCATTGGCCAGATTGGTCTCCAGATCAGCCATGGAGCACTTCAGTAGAGCTCAATGGTCGTTAGGGAACTGAAGACCTCGGAGAAGAGCCAAGTTCATCTTCGTGTCTGTCTCGTTAGCCCCTATCCCGGTGATACGAAGATTAGAGTGGTGGTGATCAAGGTGGACGGGATTACTGGGCCCCGCGTCAACACATTTGAGGATCTCGTCCTCCTCGTCTGTTTTCGGGGGCTCGGGGCTTGCCACCCTTTTACCTTTCCCCGTGGGGATTGGCTTCTGCTTCTTGGCCCCACGAGCAACCTCTTCATTCGCCGCCCTCTTTCGAGAGCCCTCAGTGCCTCCTTCACGAATCGAGACACCCGACAAGACCCTTCGAGGGGCGGCACCCCTAGGACTCGGTCGGGTTGAAGGCGCTGACTGTGTCGTCCCGGTAGGGGGGCTGGCAGAACTCACCCTAGATCGAGGCGGAGCATCAGTTGGAGCCCCAACCGAAGTAGGCCTTTGCGGAGGCCTTGACGGAGTAGTCGCAGGAGCCGGCGCCCTAGCAGTTGGAGTCGGCACCGAAGAGGGAGCTTCATTTTGAGGCGTCGTTTGTTCCATGGCCGCCGGGCCACCCTCATTGCCCCTTGGGGCTGTTGCCTCCTCGGCCGGTGGTGCCCCCTCGGCTGGTGAAATCCCCTCGGCTGATCGAGGGATCTCAGCCTCTGTTTCTTCCGTGGAGGCCCCAACCCCTTGGCTGGAACCCTCTCCGGCCCCGGTATCTTTTCTTGGTCTCCTCGTCTTCTGAGTGACGGGTCTGTGAAACGGCGTCACCCTAGGTCGTGGGGGCTGAGTTTGGCGCCTTTGACGGTCGAGCCTCGCCAACAGTGCTTTGCGTGCGTCCATCAGAATTTGTAAAGCTGCAAAAAAAAAATATATATATATATATATTATCTTGCAAGAACCTCGAGAAATGATATAAAATGCAGAAAAAAAGAGGGCAAGAAGACTTAGGCCCTAAGGTGGTTCTCGATAAAGGTTGACACCGCGTACCGGGACGCTCGCCGGGGCCGGGGTCGCCAGTGGCACTCGAGAGGCGGCACGCGCGAAGTATGTCCTCGGAGGTTAGATAAACTGCGCACATTCTCCCCATCTTCGCCAAGTCCTCCACCTTCCCCTCGTCATAGCTTGGCTCCTCGTGGAACTGATTCCGATTAAGTGTAGGAGGCTGACGCCAAGTCGAGGGCATCCCCAACTGCCCTCGATCCTCCACAAAGACAAACTTCCTATTCCATCCCGACCCGTGGGAGGATGTGAAGCCGTCCAGTACCTTCGAGGATCCAGAACGGGCTGATAAGTACAGGAATCCGGGCCCATCATCCGCTGATTCGCCAGGGCCCGACCGAACCGACACGTTCGATCTGAAAAACTCCAAAAAATTGGCCGGACTTGCCTCTTCCTTCAAACACTTCATGATCACCACGAAGGCAATGATGATCATGATGGAGTTCGGCACCAATTGGCAGGGGCAAACCCCAGTGAACTCCAGTAATCGCCGGACTTCGGGAGGAAAAGGAATGCGCAATCCCGCCTCGAAGTGATGAAGATTGAGGGCCACACATCCTTCCCGCGGCTCCACCATGTTCTCCGTTGGGCCCGGCACATGAATGGGGAACTGGATCCCATATTCTTCCCTGATCTTCTCAACCTCTGCCACTGTGATGTTGCTGGTCATATCCCGGGAGAGGGAGACTGTCTGAAATCTGCCCATTCCGGCGCCTCGTGTTTTTGGGCTCTTCGTCGGGGACCCACTCGGTCCTGCGTCCCCCCTAGCGGGCCCCGACGTCTTCCTCCTAGGGCGGGGTCGAACTTTCTTTGGCGCATTACCCGGCGCCTCTCCTCTTGTGCCGCTCTCTGACGGCGCCCTGGCGAGCGTAGCTCCTGTGTCCTCGCTGGCACGACCCACCCCGGTGCCTGAAACCGACTGGGAGGGGAGGCGAACCTCCCTCTCCGCCGCCAAGTCCTCAGGAGTGGGGTCAGAGTCGTCCAGTATCTTTCTCTTAAGTCCCATGGCGGCTAGGGTTTTTCACGAAAAAGGAGAAATTTGAGAAGGAAAAGGGGATTCACCTGAAATGACGACGAAAACCTGAAAATGACGCCAGTCGTCTGAATAAGTGTAGCAGGCGGGAAAAAAATCGGATTGTGGTGAAACCTGCAACTATTTATAGGTTATACGGGAAATCACCCACCATTATGGCACCTCGGGCGCGATGACCCAAAAAGCCTGCAATAATGGCGACAGGGCACGCCCTTTCGCGTGAAAACCCTTCGGCCGCCCTAAATTAATGGCTGGGGACATGACACGTCCCCCCAACTAGGCGCGTGGGCTGACAGGCTGAAAAGGTGCGGCTCCCCATGCCCTAATGGCGCTTCAAATTCAAAAAACGAAAGGACGTCTGACATCCTGCTCATAAATGCACTCTTGAAGGCTCACGTCCTCGTCACACTCAAGAGTGGGGGGGCTAATGATGAGTCAAGTGCCATTTCACCATGCCACGTCATCGCAATCTCCAAGAGTCACGAATCCGCTAAGTATGGAATTACCGCCCTCGAATCTTTCAAAGCCCTCGAAAGGGCATTATCACATCAGCCTCGTTCCCTTGAGAAAGCCCACAACGAAAAAGGGTGCCCTCGAATGGAGAGATTGCCCTCGATGGCGCTCCCGTCGAGGGCCAAATCCCAGACTTAACCATTGCAAAAATAGGAACTATGACGAGACGAGTACAGCTGGAGATTACTGACAGACGCAATCCTCTGCCACCTACTGCATCCCGTTGGCACATGGGTCCATCCCATCAGACGTGGGCGCATTAAATGCCAAGTCATAAATACAATTCTTGGTCATAAATGCCCAAGATATCCATTTAATACCGGGTATGACCCCTCATTAATGATGAGTGAGGATAGCCGCCAAAAGACTGGAAAAAGGGGGACAAAAGGCACTTATTATAACAGCTACAGGGCTGAGGGTGACCGGATCCCACCAATCATGTCACATCAGGCTCCTCACTCTCATATAAAAGCTCCATACGGCTCTCCACTCAAGGGTAAGACATACTTTTTGCCTTGCAAGCCAAGAGAATATCACTACTGTTCATCTTCTTCTTCTTGAACCTGCCACTAACTTGAGCGTCGGAGAGCCTACGCCGGGGCAAAACCGGCTAGTCTCACGTGCGTTCCTCCCTCTTTAGCAGGTGGGCCACCAGCAAATACTATTTCGAAGTGCGCAGTATTCGGACACGTGTACTAACCAAATCCGGACCGCATCAGATACTAATATAACAACATGCGCCTTAATAGATAATGGTTCAGAGATAACTTTGTTTATATCCTTTCTCTATACTAAATGGCAAGAGAATGGGAATATAAAGATAAAAGATGTTACGGGACAAGCCGAACACATTAATAAAAAGGCAGATAAAGTAAATGTTATATTAGGAAGTAAAATTATTACTATAAATACTATATATGATTATAACTACCTTGAAACTGATATATTGTTAGGAAATGATTTCCTACAACAATTTTAGTTTTATTCACAGAATCTTTATTCTATTATTCTAAAAACTAAATATAATCATTACTTAAAATTACCCCGAATAAATGAGCCATTCAGAATTCAGCCAGCGAAGCTTGGTGGACCGTATGATAAAATTTCGATAAAAATACACAATATAACAATAAAACGGATAACTCTTGAAGATATAATAAAACAGATAAAAGAAAATTATAATGATCATCCTCTGGCTTTTTATAAAGAGTCAGATTTAAAGGCAAAAATAGAATTAACTGAAAATATAGTTATAAAAGAAAGACCTATGTTATATACAGAAAAAGATAGAAAAGAATTTGATAAACAAATAAATGAATTATTATATAAAAATCCACATTTGATTAGAAGAAGTAATAGTCCTTTTAGTAGCCCAACTTTCATGGTTGAAAATGAAGCTGAGAAAAAATGAGAAAAACCTAGAATGGTAATAAATTATAAAAGATTAAATCACTTTACTAGGTCAGATAGTTATTATCTCCCTAATAAAGAAGTTTTACTAAACCTGATTAAAAGAAAGAAATATTATTCTAAATTTGATTGTACTTCGGGTTTTTGGCAAATAAAAATGGAGCCTGAAAGTATACAGTATACAACATTTAGTTCCCCTCAAGGACAGTTCGAATGGTTAGTTATGCCATTTGGATTAAAAAATGCACCTTCTATATATCAAAGAAGAATGGATAAAATCTTTAATAAATATAAAGAATTTCTTGTTGTTTATGTCGATGATGTTTTAATTGCTTCTAATACTTTAGAAGAACATAAAACTCATCTACTACAATTTGCCAAAACTTGTAAAGAAAATGGTATAGTCCTATCTGAAAGAAAGGCTATAATTTGTAAAGAAGAAATTGAATTTTTAGGGTTAAAATTGAATAAAGAAGGAATTAAACTTCAACCCCATATATCTAAGAAAATTTGTGAATTTCCTGATAAATTGAAAAATAGAAATCAAATTGAAAAATTTCTCGGTTGTCTAAATTATGCTGAGGGATTCATAATAAATCTTGCTAAAAAAAAAGCATGAGATTCAAAAATTTCTTCGAAAAAATAATACTAAAGGATGGAGTAATCAACATACAGAGATTGTTAAAACTTTAAAGGAAGAATATAAAACTTTGCCAGAATTAAAACTTCCTGATGAAAACGATAAATTGATTATACAAACGGATGCGTCAGATCTATATTGGGCAGCATTACTTAAAACCGATCTCAATGAGATATGCAGGTATACAAATGGTACTTTCGGTCAAGCTGAGGTCAACTATACAACCCATGAGAAAGAACTTCTAGCCATCATAAAAGGAATTCAGAAATTTTCTCTCTTTTTATATCAAAAACCTTTTAAAGTTCATACCGATAATACCCAGATACAATCCTTGATTTTCAATAAATTACCAAATACACCCCAATACAGAAGGCTACCTAGATGGCAAGTTTTTCTTTCCTTTTACAATTTCAAAATAGAGTATATAAAAGGTTCAGAAAATTTTCTAGCCGATTTCATTTCTAGAAATATAGAATTTGAAAACGGATGAGTTCTCCAACTCTAAAATGGATGAGATAGGTGTGTATTTCCCTATAAATGCAAAGAGAGTGATTGTATGCACTATTCATACAGCTAGTCCACTATCTAACTGTTGGTGGTAAAGACTTTTCAAATCCGTTGATGGGTTACAATTTTCCAAAAATTGTGCTGATGATACAGATCATCTTATAAATTTTTATTTTTCTGCAAGGGAATAAAATAATAAAGAGATGGATCTTGAAGAACTAAAGAATGCGATAGACGATATTGTCTTAGTCTGTCAAGACATTGTTGATAGTAATAAAGCTTTGAAAGATTTGATAGAATTAAATTTTAAAACGGTTACAGATATCTCTCAAGAAGGACTTATGAGAGCCTTTTCCTTCAAGAAAGTCTAAATTTGTTCCTTGAATCTAGAAATAAAGAAAAAGAAAAAATGAGTGAAGATAAAAATGAGAGTGATAAAAGGGAGAGCAATAAAGGTAAAGAAAAGGCAGAGTCTTCTGGAAGTCAAGGTACTAAACCAGTATCTGATAAAGACTTTTTAGACTCCATGAAAAATAAAGAAAAAACTTCTAAATCTCAAAGTGATGTTGAAGTTATTGAGATAAAAATCAATAAATCTGAAAGCTTCAACAACAAGGAATCCAATGAAGAATTTGTTCCTACAAATAAATGGAAAATAAAGTATAAAGAAGTTGCTGAAGAAGCCTATAGATGGGAGAATTCCACAACATTATTCTACTCTAAAGGATATAGTGTTCATCCAAGAATCACCGCCATATTTGGAGCTGATAGTCATAAAGTTTTTCAGCTTGCAAACTATGAATTTTTAGATCTGCATGTTGGAAAAGATCTAAAGAAAATTTCAGAATTTAATGACCGATTTAAATCCCAGGTCAGTCAAGTTGCTAGAAATAGAGAAGTCGTACTCAAGTTCTATTCTATAGCTCCAGAACCTGAGATGCGCATTTGGCATGAAGTCCAACACATGATCACCATAGATGTTATAACTACAAACTTAAAGATCGAAACTGGTATAAAGAATTTTAGATCTTTCAAGTTCACCAGTTCATGGATCACAGAGAGAAGAGCCATGGGCATTAAAGCCATTCAATCCATTGCTGAGTCTCTATGGGAGCGACAATATGAAACTCTCATGCAGGCCAATAATTGAATTTTACTAAAGAAAGGAGGACAGATAAAATCTCAATTGCTAAAGGAGTTCCTCACTAAATTTTTCAGACATGAATTTTATTGCACAGAGACTACAAGAAAGAAAGCTTGCAGAATGATTGGCTATTGTAAATCATGATGTAAGCGCTTACATCAGTACAAGGAGTAACGGATGCCATGACGTCATCATCCACTAAAAAATTATGGCAGACAGCTGTGAAGCAGCTTTTGACTTCTGAGGCTAAAGAAGATAAAGATCCAACTCATAAAGAAAGAGACAGCGGACGCCAACTAAAACTTTGAAGTCCGAATAGTTAGATTTCTATATCTATAAATTATACTTAGATTTCATTTGTGAAGCATTCGAAAACTCAGACTGTTTCTCACTCTGAAAAATATTCATAGTCTAGGAAACCATCTTTTATAAATCTTTGTAAACCCTCTTCTAAATCATGTTTGTATAAATCCTTTTTGAAGGAAATAAAATCAGTTTATTTTCATAAATATTCAAGTTTAGAAATATTTCTATAGAAATCTTTTAAGCTTATATTTCTCCTATATTTTCCAAAATTCTCCAACCCTACGAAGGCCGCAGTGATTACACCGTTTGAGACAGTAGCCGTTTGGAACCGTAAGTCCCATGAAGCCAGGAGGGCGTTTGGGCGAAAACCAGTCAGGCTTGTCAAGGTGATTGAAGGCGAGTCCGGAAGAAGGATTAAAGAATTAGGACAACAAGGAGGTAATATTATTTTAAAAGATTTAAATAGAAATATTTGTCTACTTGATGTTATGAAAGTATATGGTTTTAGAGTACTTCATTAATTATTTATGAAGATTTGTGCAAATGCATGATTATTTGGATATTTAAGATATAAAATTATGGGAAAAGATTTTGATATCATAAAAAACCAATTCAAAAGAAAAAACAATAATAAAAGAAAATAGCAATCTTAAAGCCACTAGAAGATCTACCCGAAGATTTAAGAATTCTTATTGCAACATATAACAATAAAGAAGATTATGTTCTTGATCTAATCAATAAAATTATAAATCACGAAATTCTTAAAAATTATATTAAACAATTAGAACAAATAGACATAGAACTAAAAGAACTTTCGCAATCAGAAAGAATATTAGAAAATTATATTCTGATGAATTGTAAAAATTTAGAAAGAATAAAACTAATAAAATTTATATATGATGAAAACTGGAATATACCGTATTTTTTCTAAAAACTTAGAGGTATAAACCTATAAAAATTGAAAGTTAGGACAATAAAGCAAATAAAGAAACTTTAAACAGTGAATGTACTATGTAAATAAATAGTAAAATTACTATTTAAAAGAGGCAAAATAAAAAATCTTTTGAAAAAGAGATTAGTTTGAAAATAAAATTAAAAAACTAGAATAATATAAAAATTATTTCCATGTGTCGCAGCAGGCCCCATCTCTAGAATCAGGTGACTCGACCAAGGAAGGACTTTTGCTCCTCCTAAGGATCCGATGGAACCACGGTTTGACCGATGGAACAACATTCAAAGACATCCTTTAGGTTGGAGCACATCCTTCCAATCCAAGCATCGACATTTAATGCATGATCTGACCAAGCAAGCTAATTCTACCAAACCTCTATGGCTTTGCTCACCTAATAATGCCGGCTTATGGGCTTCTTCATGTCATATCATCGTGGCATAACTAGTTTAGGGGCTCAATAGGCAAAATTACATGTCATTTTAGAGATTTCACCCCAAAAAATCTCCTGCTATAAATACCCCCAACTTTTATGACAAATGTAAGCATTAATTTCATTCTCAATTATCTACTATTTTTGAACCTTTAATCTACATAAATCCAATTTTCAACTTAAACATTAGAGGATTTTAGCCGAGACCACCGTCGATTATCACATTGTTTTTCCTTTGTTGTGGGTCTTATAATTTTCTAATATCCTCTCAAACACGACAAACCGAACGGATCAAATTAACCTAAATCAAATTCAACCCGCATAAAGTATATATTGTATTTTGGCTAAAAAAAACATGCGGTAGAAAATAGATGACAGAATATTACTAATTACTATGGCATATTACATTCCAGTTAAGTGTTTTACTAATAATCACATTATTATATATATAATGTTATTAACGCAATAAAACATATTATTAAAATTTAGATTCACATTTTTTGTAGATAGAATTATTTGATTCCAATTCTGATTCATTTATTTTAGGGCATAAATATTAATAATTGAATTAGTTTATCAAATATTTTAATTGATTGAATATGGTAAAATTTGGAATAAATTCGGGCTTGAACGCCTCCATTAACGGACATAATCTCGATACTAAGATCCCGCACCTTTTGGACAGTGTGCTTGATCTGTATGAAAGTCATTCTGGAAATGATTCTCTGTAGTAAAAAGTAAAATCATGAATATGCCGAAAATAAAGAAATGCAAAAATAAATTAATATTCCTGAAAATGTGGAAAATTGGGGATGAACAACATGGGTGGATATCAATCAACAATGTGTGAGTGATATATTTTAGTAGTGGTCCCCAGGCCCCATTGCTAATAAATTTTTCTTGAGTCTGCAGTTTGGTTGTTTGATGCTCGATTCTTAGATTAAACAGCCATTATTATATATCTGCACCCCAAAATCCATTAGGATCAGAGCAAAATTAATCACAAAAGGCGCGTTTGATTGTCAGTATAAAATATATGCTGTATGGGTGTCAAGTGTGTGTGCGCGTGCATGTATGATTATGTCTGCTTCACAAAAGCGTATCTGGAGGTCTTGATTCCTACACCTGCCACATTCCCCAAATTTGTCCGAAGTAGAGACCCCGCAATCCCCTTTGCATAAATTAAAGGGCTTTAAGCTTCGATTTAATCTTTCATGGTGATTCTTTTTCCTGTTCTCTGAACACAAGAACAGTTTGGGTTTTTAGATAGGCAGACAGATCATCTCGCAATTGCCGCCATGGCTCTTCAGCTCTCAAATTCTCTCTTCTTTGGCCGTAAAGAATCACGTTTTAGGCACTCGTGCTTTTCTACTGTTTCAGGTAGCCTGTTTTGTGATTGTTTCTTGTTTGTGTCTATGCAAACTTTACTATTTTTCGCTTTCCTCTGTTCAACCAAATTAAGAATTCTGGGTTTGAGTTTACGGATTATAGAGAAAAAAAATAGGGTTTGAGAAATGTGTGTATCTAATGGTAATTGGAGCGGTTAACATAAACACTAGC
Source organism: Petrea volubilis (assembly GCA_026212405.1). Classification (NCBI taxonomy): domain Eukaryota; kingdom Viridiplantae; phylum Streptophyta; class Magnoliopsida; order Lamiales; family Verbenaceae; genus Petrea; species Petrea volubilis. The sequence continues at coordinate 8,139,271 of CM047870.1, forward strand.
AGCATTTACTATCCACGGCATGAACTAAATAGTGTCCGACCCGATAAAATGGTAAAGCAAAATTGGGCTTTTGTGTTGCCCTTCTTCAAAAAGTTGTTTCATGATACTGTGACGCTTGGAGCATGTTTATTTTCTTGTTTTATTAAACTTGCTTCTTTTCTTGCAATCAGCATCTTTGGACACTGGAGGTCGGAGAGTAACATTGGCTAAAACTGCCTCAGAGGTATGGTAGACATCCCTTTTCCTTAATCTTTCAGGTTTTGGACTTCATTTACTTTATCACCACATTCAAAGATACAACTGATTAATATTGTGAAGAACCTAACCAGCGCTTTGAGGAGACCAAAGAGAGAATAGCAAAGCTGATTCATAATGCTGAAATTTCTGCTTCAACATACGACACGGCGTGGGTTGCTATGGTCCCGTCTCCACATTCTTCACAAGAGCCTTGTTTCCCAGATTGTCTAAATTGGTTGCTGGAAAACCAGTGCAATGATGGTTCATGGGCCTGTCCCCATCATCACCCTTTGTTACAAAAAGATGTCCTCTCTTCTACATTGGCATGCGTTCTTGCACTCAAAAAATGGGGAGTTGGTGAAGAACAAATTACTAGGGGTGTGTTTCCTTCACATACCAATGAGCATGCACATAACTTACAACAGATTGATAGACGTTTATTTTTGCAGGCCTGCATTTTATAGAGTTGAATTTTGCTTCAGCTACCGACAAGTCTCAGATTTCTCCACTGGGATTTGATATAATTTTCCCTGCCATGCTTGATTATGCCAGAGACTTTTCTTTGGACCTCCATTTAGAGCCAACTACGTTGAACGATTTGATTCATAAGAGAGAAATGGAGCTTAAAAGGTACCAGTTCTCCTGTTTCCATGATTCTATTCTTTTGGAAAGATATGTTTCTATATGATTTTCAAGATGAACATGGAAGGGATTTGACTTTGAGTAATAGGGGTAAAGTTGAGTATCCAATGATGTTACTTGATATGGAACTGATTGACTGGGCTGGGAGACAAAAACTGAAACAATTATGAATATTTTTTCCAACAAAAGATTGTATCAATTATGAATATGAACAGGTAAGATTGAATAGAATTATGATTGAGCCTCTGCTAAGAAGGCTGTTCTCCTTCTTTCTGTTTATATAAACTCCCTACTATCTAGATGCTACCAGAGCCACTCAACAGAGAGGGGAGCTTACTTGGCGTATGTTGGTGAAGGAATGGGAAAGTTACAGGATTGGGAATCTGTCATGAAATATCAAAGAAGGAATGGATCTATTTTCAACTCTCCCTCCACAACTGCAGCTGCTTTTATTGGCCTTCGTAATTCTGGTTGCCTTAATTATCTTCAGTCAGCCTTAAGGAAGTTTGGGAATGCAGGTATTTTAACTGAATTTTCTCTATGACATCTTTGCAAGTTCAGAAAACTTACAGCCTTTATCTTCTACTTTTCAGTTCCTGCAGTTTACCCTCTAGATATATATTGTTGGCTATCCACAGTCAATGATCTTGAAAGGTTGGGGATTAGCCAGTACTTTAGGACGGAAATTCAAAGTGTGTTGGATGAAACATACAGGTAGTCTCTAGCATGTACATATGTTATTGAGATATAATTGGTTAGGAAGCTATTATTGTCTGTGATAAGATCTGCACATTTTATGCCCTTATGTTTCTCTTGACATTAGCCCATAAAAGATGCTGGTTGCAGGGCAGCGAAGAGATATTCATGGATGCTTCAACTTGTGCTTTAGCATTCCGAGTGTTGCGTATGAATGGCTACAATGTCACTTCAGGTTAACTTAGAAGCAGAAATATCTACGTCTATTTTCTTTCTTTTTCCCCATCTTAAAGAGGAAAACATTATTTAAGAATATAATAGTTGGTATGTCGTGTAGACCAGATAACAAAAATTCTGCAAGATTACCTTTCAAGTTCCTCTCATGGAAATATGAAAGACATACACACAACTCTTCAGTTATATAAGGCATCAGAATGCATATTATCTCCAGATGAAAGAGATTTGGAAGAGCAAAACTTAAGGCTTAAACATTTACTTGAGCGGGAAGAATCCAGCGGTTTAATTCATTCAAGTCAACTTGGCCAAAATATTGAAGAGGTATGCTTTGTTACCTCTACTTGAATAGGGAAGATAATGAATTCATTCAACATGGATCAAGAAATTATTTACACTAGATTATTTTCAGCTGAACCATGCTCTCCAGTATCCCTTTTATGCAACTCTGGATCGGATTGAAAAGCGGCGAAATATAGAGCTTTACAACTTTGACAATACAAGAATTTTGAAAACTTCATATTGGTAAATTTCATGAGTACATGTTTCTATATATAGTATTCCGTCACTATTTCTCCTTAAATTTACACTTTGTTTTTGTTGTGTTGGCAATCCAGTTCACCAAATTTTGGCAACAAGGATTTCCTTTTCCTGTCAGAAGAAGACTTCAACAAATGTCAAGCCATACATCGCGAAGAACTCGAAGATCTTGAGAGGTATGCTTCCCTAAATACCGAAGCAAATGGTACTATTGCTTTCTTTGACAGTAGTGAGATATGGGTAGATACGGGAACGTGAAAGATTCTCTCTGCTGTTAAATTATGCATGGCTTATGTCCTCAGCAAGCTACAGGGTGGTTTTTAGCAGTTTGGGCTGTGGTTAATCCAATGGATGCATTTATCTTATTCCCAACCTTATTACCAAGTTATATAACCTCGATAACTCAGCCTGGATTTCGGGTTGAATAATCTTCATATGGTATATTTCCTGTCTAAATGTATCTGCTGATTAGTGCTCCTTAAGCACTTCGGGCACTTTCTTCCTTGAAATAGCAGAATAGCACATAAGTTGTATATACATTTTACTGGAAAGATGGCATCTATACAATACGATTGTTAATTTTGCACTCCCTAGAGTTTCTGTAGTTATTCTCTTTCTGGAATGCTATGTCAAAAAATCCACAATCTACTGATAAAAGTTAAAGCTGTAGAAGAAATATTGTTGCAAAATTAGACATTTGGAGGAACAAAAATATCAATTCTGTATTGGAAGGAACTCTAAGATATCTTATCTGAAGAAGATCTGTATGGTCGTATGAGCGGCACATCACATTTATGAAATTTAATATCCTTCTGATGAGTTTCTTGGGTGTCTTTCCTATAATTCATGTTTTTACAACTTGATGTTTTAATAGTTCTTGTCTGTAGATGGGTGATAGAGAACAGACTGGATGAGCTGAAGTTTGCAAGGAGTAAGTCTGCATACTGTTATTTTTCTGCTGCAGCAACCATTTTCTCTCCTGAACTATCAGATGCTCGCATGTCATGGGCCAAGAATGGTGTTCTCACCACGGTGGTGGATGACTTTTTTGATGTTGGAGGTTCTGTAGAGGAACTGCAAAACTTAATTCAGTTAGTTGAAGTGTAAGTACCCATCTCTATTCCTTTCTCCATTAGAATCTCTATATTATTGCGATGATTTGAAGGATCATCATATGGATTACAGATGGGATGCAGATGTTAGCACTGAATGCTCTTCCCAGAATGTTGAGATAATATTTTCAGCACTTAGGCGCACAATCTGTGAGATTGGAGACAAAGGATTCACACGACAAGGACGGAATGTGATGAACCATATAATCGACATTGTGAGATTCCCACTTTTCGTACTCCATCTAAGTACATATGTGTTTATAAAATATACCACTCCTTTTTATGCTAAAATTTCAGCAGCATAGCTACCGGTTTTTTGTTTGTTGCAAAGCAGGAGGCTGCATTGTTCCTCTCTGGGGTGCGAAGTATAACTAGATTCTCGTCTCTTTTGTTGAACTAACAGCTGTCAATCAATCAGACATGCATATTCAGCTACTATGCTACAGTATATGGCCTTTCTAGGCAAATACTAAAATTAGACATGCAATGCTACAAGGGTATCCAAAGTAAACACAAGCCAACGGCTAAAATTGAATTGGCAAATGTTCATTTTATGCTCATGCGATCTATAGCTCCAGTTCATCTCAATTCTTCAAGTCGTATATAGAATTTATTGGTAGGAAGGACAGACTTAACTCTCCTCTTACTTTCTTTATGGTAAAGGTGTAGAGTCATATACACCAAAGTGTTACTTCGAATATGCAGACGTTTTGTTAGATTTCTTTTTTTTTGTGTCCTTATGTGTACATTTTAGGTTTGCTTTATGTGATGCTAAGCAAGAGTTGTTAAGCCTTCCATTTTCTTCATTATTGCCCCTTTAGAATCACCAATAGCGCCAATTCTACCTATAACACACAATTTTCAGATGCTCGTGATTTATTCCTTTCTCTCACCGAAAGGATCTGCCAAGTTAAAAAATAGACTTTACTCTCTTTATTATATTTAGACATGACGCCTTCATTTGTATTTTCAGTGGCTAGATTTGCTAAAGTCTATGATGAGAGAAACTGAATGGGCTAGAAACAACTCCCTACCTACAGTGGATGAATATATGAACAATGCATATGTATCATTTGCTCTTGGGCCAATAGTGCTGCCTACTCTTTATCTTCTTGGGCCTAAGCTCTCAGAGGAGATGGTTCAGCATTCCGAGTTTGATAATCTATACAGATTGATGAGTACTTGTGGACGTCTTCTAAATGATATCCGGTCTTGTGAGGTAAACGCCTATGTGCTTGTATTCTTGATTGCTCAAATATTTTGGACGTCTGTGTTGATTTCCTTTATCTGTTTGCAGAGAGAACTGAAGGATGGTAAAATAAATGCAGTACCATTGTACATAATTAGTAGCGGAGGTGAAATGACTAAAGAGGTCGCTATTACAGAGATAAAAAGCGTGATCGACAGCAAAAGGAGAGAACTGATGAGACTTGTTGTGCAGAGAAAGAACAGTGTCCTCCCGAAACCTTGCAAGGATTTGTTTTGGCATATGAGCACGGTCTTACATCTGTTTTACAGCAAAGATGATGGGTTTACCTCACAGGAGTTGATCAGAGTTGTTAATGAAATTATTCACAAACCTGTCGTTGTGGATGACCTTTGAGGGTCAATCTGGTGCGGGAATAAGTTTTGTTGTAAGTTTCCTTTTTTTTTTTTCCCTCTGTTGTGTTGTGTGATTATTGCAATCACATTCAAAGAATTATTATTGCAAGCAACAAAAAGACCATGCAAAATAAGCAAGTAAAAGTCTGAATAAATATGATTTGGGTATGATTATGCTAAAAGAAAAAATTTGTTCCAGAGCTTGAATTGGGTGATAAAAATGAAACCATTCGCACCATTGACACACACAGACTGAGACACCGAAGATGGCTGCAGTGAAGTTCATTTTTATAGTTACTCGTCTTTCCCTTTTCATTTTCTGGGCTAATAAATTTTTGTTTGTGGTTTTAACTCAAAGTCATTAAGCCCTGTACTTCTGTGTGTGTGTGTGTCTGGGATGTTTGAAAGACCTATTTTCCGTATATTTCAGTTTCTTAATATGGCCAATGAAAAATTAATGTGTGAAATGCTTGAGAGGGATGATCAAATATCAGGAATTGAATGAGAAATGATAGGAAATATTTCATCCGAGATTAGTCTAAAATAATGCGAAAGCCTCCTTATATAGAGACCTTTATTATATATATATTATATCCAGACAAAGCCAAATTGTATTGAATTAAATTAACACACTTTGCAAATGTTATCATCAAGTTCCAATTATCTCACCAAAGATGTAATCTACAATCTACGTTAACCAGTGCCATAACATAGTCAGATAAAATAAAATAAACATCATAAAAGTGCGAATAGTCTCGTCAATGCATCAAAATTTTCCATTCTAGCTTAAAGTCTTTAGGCCTCCATGTTGCCGGAGTAGCCACCTCCGCTTTGATGCATCATGACATCTATCATATCTCCATCCTTCAAGTCAAGCTACATTGTCGAACCCAGTTGAAATTCAAATATATATATATATATATATATAGCAAAAACAGCATAAATATAAACACAAACATTTTCTGTGCCATCAAAACCCGACCACCGCCATCGAACAAATTAATACACAAGAAGTTTAAATTGACCTAAACATCAGAGTTTAAACTTCATAAATTAAAGTGACTCCAACTTTAAACTTTAGAGATCATTAATTATAACATTATCCTACAAATGATAATGTTTTCACTTAAATGGTGCACACACACACACACACACACACACGAACATAGCACACAACACACACAAGGTTGGTGATGATGCGAGGTTACCTTGACGGGAGTCCACATAGGGTTGATGCGTTTGCCATCGCACAGAAAACATGCAGCTTTGTACTCTATATTCTTTTCCTTGCAATAGTTCAAGAATAAATACAGTATCTTCTTGTTGCGAGCAACTCGATAATAATATTCATCTCCATCCTAAAATACATAAATAAATCCAATTAAATAAAAAACAAGTAAATATTTAAAAGAAATGTGAGATAATATGAGACATTGAGGATCATTGGTGTATCGAAATTAAATATGTTTCGTAAGTGATTTAGATAGAATTTTAGGTTTTGAACCTAGCATGACACAACGTGAACGTCATAATTTATCTAAAAGTTATTTACTACTTATTTACTTTTACTTTCATATTTACTACTGTTATACATCACTATTATCAGCATATACACCACCGACAAATTTTTCGAATAATTAAAATATAGCATAATTAATAATATGTTTTGCTCAAAAAGAATTAATAATAAAAGGATAAAAAGTTAAAAGATACAATGAAAAATCACAAGTAGCTGGACCCGCAACACCACCCCAAACCCTAGAAAACAAAGGAATTTTTTATTTTTTTATTCCCTAAATAATCAGGAGAAACAGAGCCAGGTTACCACAACTATGGGTCAAAATAATCATGATCACTTGGGGGGGTGGGGGGGGGGGTGTAGAGATGAATCATAAGAAAGAACATAAGTTTTTTTTTCACTTTTTAAATAATAATGACAGTTGAAAACATACAGAAAGAAATGAACCTGGGATTTGATGGCGAGATCAATCTTATGAATTGCAGCTGGTTGCTGATCCGTCTTCCCCTTGCCGATTGCAGTCGCTCCTCCTTCCATTCTCTCTCTCTCTCTCTCTCTCTCTCTCTCTGTATAAGCACGAGTGACAAGTCGCTCGCCCCTTTAATTGCATGTTATTTGAGGCCATTAAATTTCAATTTTCAAAACTCAATCTGTTGTGTTTTTTTCGTCTTTTTGGGTGTGAAAGGAAATGCATTGCGCAGTGACCAGCTGGAAAACAGAGCCCTCAGGCCTCAAGGTCAAAAAAATTAACGGAAATGGAGTGTGTACAGTGTCAAATAGTAAAAGCAAGTTCTTGGCATTATATCCATTTATGGTTCTATACTTTGTCCCTCTCAACCATCCTAGCAGGCATTTTGCCCACTCCATGTATTAATTGCTAATCAGCAATTAATATTTTGATATCCGGAAAATTCTAACCGAAACCTGGTTTGACCGAACCCAACAAATTATACAACAAGTGTATTGCACTTGTTAAGTGATTGGTCACTCTTCCTTAAATTATCGACCATTTATAGGGCAAGTGTAAAACACTCGCCATATTATTAGCATTTGTTCAATCGAGCAGGGTCTGTGCTAGAATTTCCCTTTGATATCATATGATGATTTCCCCCTTTTTATCTTTAGGTGCGTTTTGGTTTCTTTATTCTTAATTTAATAAAAATATTTAAAGCAAATATCTGAATTGTTTTCTTACCTTATAGATTTTGTTAATTCATCTATTTACTTATTGTAATCAAATATTTTTAAAAATTATATGGAAAATTTTCAAATTGACAATAACTTTTTAAAGGATCCATAACATGGGTAATGTAATGACCCGGTATTTCTACATATTTTAAAAGTTAATTATATGATTAAATTATCTAATGTTTTATGTGATTATTATTTTGTATGTGAAATAAGTGATTCTATCTCAAATATGTGATTTTATTATGAATAATGTATAATATTCTCTAATATATTATGTATTTTCATATCTATACTTTGAATTTATAATTGTTACTATACTAATATATTAATTGTTAAACATAATTTTTAGTATATTATACATATTCGAAAATTATATATATATATATAAGTTCGTATATATATCTATGCACTAAGAACTAAGTTAATACATATTAATCCTAACCACTTTATAGGATTAACAATATTTAATTATATATTTTATCTAAATAGCCGTAATATATATATAGATATATATGCATGTTCTTAATACATAGAGCAAACAATATCATATATGGATATATATCCGAAACATGATATATATATATAATATGATTTTTTCTAATTTATTTTTGATAATCCTAATAATTGTTCTTGATAATTCCTAGCATTAAATGATTGTTTTTACACTTGTTATAACTCTTCTAGAAATTGAAACACTTGTATTATTTACATTAACCTAGACTTCCATTCATCAATTTTAGAGCACACCTAATAACATTTAGGCTTATTACTAAGCATGTATGCAATTATTAAATATTGATGAGTAAGATGAATCTAATTATGAAAAATTGACATAATTCATTTTTAATAATATGTCTTCATCTATCTCTATAAATAGAAGATTTGTTAACAAACACAACACACACACTTGACACTATTCTTTACACACACACCCCACATTCACGGTTTCACACACAAACACAATTCAAACTTCACACCATTCTATACACACACGGTACATACATATATATTTATATATGGTACACTTTTACAACACACACACAATCATATATATATAAATATATATATATATTGAGAGAGAGAGTATTCTCTTATACACACGCATATATATAAATATATCAAGAAGGCTAGTTAAGGTAGGAATTTTCCTTAATTACATAAATTAATTTCTAGTGTTAGTTTACCATTTTACTATCATGATATTATTCTTCATTATGCTACTACAAGTTGTTAGAAAGTATTATGTGAATTATTACGTGGTTATGTGCACATATTATACACACGAGCACCTTATGTGATTAAGTGAAATTTCTACTCAACCGTCGCGTTGACTCCTCTTTTCCAATATTTTTTTTTAGAAAGAAATGAGGTAGCGGATCAGAGTGGCGCAGCGGAAGCATTTCGAAGCCATTTATGCAATAAAGTTACTTTTGTATTTCTTTTGAAAATTGTAAATTTTATATTTTGTATAAATTTTATGTGAAAATAATTATTTATACAACTATGAAATTTTACCGTTGCGCGTTTCAGTCCAACATATTTTAATCAAATAAAAGGGTATTTTTCGGGGTCGTTACAGGTAATATTTATATTAAATTTAGCACATTAAGTTAAATTGAATATATTATTTGGTCAGATATAGAGAGACTCTGAAGATGGATGCAGTAAATCAAACTTCAACGGGCAAAAGGGCTATGGAAACAACATACATCCCTTTTAGCAGGCTCCATATATCAAGTCTCAGGTCAAGTTCTTTTTTATATTTACGCATCTTTCCCTGTTCATTTTATGTACTAATTAATTTTGTTTGTGATTTTTCATATACTAGCCCTGTTTGTGCGCGAGTTGGATTTTATATTTTAAAATGTTGTTTCATCTCTCATTTTATAATACACATTCATATCGTGTGTATAATATTTTCTTAATTATACACTTGGTATGGAATTTTTATACTTGGTGTATATTCATGTAATAAAATAAAAGATGAAATACGATTTGAAATAGAGAATATCAAGTAATGTTTGCGCGCACGCGTGTGTGTGTGTGTGTTTTTTTTTTTTTTTTTGGTTTGACGTGTGTGTTTTTCATACATTTGATGAGATTTATTTCCATATATTTTTGTTTCTTAATGTATATGTATATATATATAATAAAAAAATAATGTGGGAAATGTTGGATGAAATAATAGAAAGTTGGGAAAATTATGATTAGGATATCGGGAAGTTTTAAAATTAATATAAAGAGTGAATAACTTTGAGAAAATAATGATATAGGTATAAGGAAGTTTTAAAATTAATAAAAAGGGAATAACTTTGAGAATATTATGACTAGGGGATAAGGAAGTTTTAAAAGTTTCAAAAGTAAATACAACGCAACCGACCCCTCTAATCCACTAATTCGTTGATAAATTATATTAATATCTACAATATTTATAAAGTGGGAGGGGGATGGAGTAACCACCTTTTGATGTCTTTGGTTTGGCATTTAATTTATCATTCCACTTATTTCTATTTCTTTCTACGCATGTTGTCTCATATCTCTCTTATTTTTCCTTTTTCTATTTATTGTTTAAATTTCATCTTATTTTAAATTTATCTTTTAACTTGTTATACTTTTGATGAAAATATTAAAAAAAATTAAATATATATTCCATTTAATAAATATATTCAAATAATGTATTCCATGTAAATAATTTAATAAATATTTAACTTTATAATTAAATTTAAATACATAATTAAATTATATTTCATTTTTATTTCGCATACGAATCAAGTGCGCTCATTTCACTAGTATAAATATATTTGTCATATATGTTTAACTATTACACTATTGTCCTATAAAAATGTACTATAAATCTTATGACTCAGCATTAATTGGAGAGATTCAATAATGATTAGGAAAATTCACTAAATGAAAAGATTAAAATCTTCATTGGTAAAATTCTCCATATAAATTTATAAAGATAAATAAACTAAGTTATAATAAAATTTAAAAAAAATATATGCTAGAAACTTGAGGGTTATTTCATAAAAAAGGGGTAAAAGTTAATCATAAGACTTTTTGCAATAACAAGATAATATAGTGAATTTTTAAAATGAAAGTTAATTTCATATGTGATTTTAAAATATAAAAAAATATTTTAAAGTTTTTTAATTATGTTTCTGTTAATTAATACCTATTAATATTAAGTGATATATTTAATGACCGACTGTATCCGTATTAAATATGCTTTTAAATAAAACATGTAACTATCTGATTAAAAAGAAACAAATAATCAAAATCAATTTTTTTTAGGAAATAAAATTATTGAGTTAAAAGAGCGATAATTCACTTTTTTTTAAAAAAAAAACTAGGAATAGAAAGGTTAGAACTTAGAAGCATTCGCCAATTAAAATAACGATTCAATTATAATTTATTTTTAAAAGTTGAGAATAATTCTGATTTGATGTTAAGATATGGGTATTTTCGTCAAAATTATTTTAATAGTAAAAAAAATATTGTTGAAATAAGGGTAAAGGGATGACACTAAAGAAAATTGAAAAGACAGGAATGATTGTAATTGAGTAAAAAAGGAAGATGAAAAAGAATTTTACTCCTTATCTGGTAGGTGCTGGTCCTTGGAAATTGTCCGCAACTTTCTCCAAGGTGCTGGAATTGAAAATTTTGAAAGTCTTGTTCTACCATTTCCCAATTCCCAGGGAGTGCTGGCATTACATTACTTACAGCAGGTTTAGCATGGTCTGTTGCATCTATATGGATGTGAATCCTCAACCAATATTTTTGAATTATTTTTCAATTGGGCTTTACTTAACATTTGGTATATTTTCACGTTTTTGTTACTTAAAAATCAAGATCCTATATTCCATTTAACATCAGAAAGCAAGCAAAAAACTACCATCGGTCAGTTAATCACTAGCAAGATCCTATATTTGCTCTCTCTGAGAGCTCGATAGCAAGAAGACATATAACCACCACCCGAGTAAAAAGGAAGCAAAAGAGACGCAGAAAACATTTGCCAAAATGCTAAAATGAGGATAAATTATTCAAAGATTGTGGAGTGGCTCTTCATGTACTTCACATTCCCTACAGCAAACAGAACTCTTCCAAAGGAAAAGAACAAGATCGTACAACACAAATTTTTGACACAGTAAACTTTATGAAGATTTCAAAAAGATTTCTTTTCATAAGAGACCAATCCGTGAACTCCGCCTTCAACTTGCGCTGCTCCAGTTCGAACCTGGACAATTAGAATGAAAATGATATCAGTTGACAAGTTAACTGCACTTAACAAAATACCCAAGCTAAAACTACTAACTATTTCTCTGCATTCACATGAATGCTGGAGCGTGATATACATTCCAAGGCTCTAGCTAATGAGACTCCACTATAACTAATGAAGATCCCACAAGTTCCATAGAAAAGACTATGCAAAGCCCAGAAACAAACCTCTAGCCTCAGCACGCCTGATCTCAAGAGGTCATGAGCGGACTGCAGAGAGGAAGCACCAAGATCCTGGAATCCCTGCTTTACAGCTTGCATTGTATAGGGTATGAACTTCAAAATGGACCCCTTATCAGCCACTGCACCAACCACCCCCTGGGCAATTTTCAGCTTGGCTTTGTCACCCAAGTACCGAGCATCACTCCCTTTCGTCATTGCTTCTAGAGATCCCATACCTCGATACTTTTTGACTCGGCGACCACCCTCCTGTGGCAAGATGTCAGCAAGTCTTAACAGATAAACAATGAAATAGCATGCAGCCCCAAATCATGCAACACATCAGATCTTGTTTGGTTTAGAGACATTTTTGCGGGGGGAACTTTGATTTTACAGACGCAGATACTGCAATATACACACACAAACACCTCACCATAAGAGGATGAACAAAAATAAGTTATGCGGCCGAACCTGAGTTTCATAAACACCAGGAGCTTCAGTGCTTCCAGCTAAAAAGCTACCCATCATTACAGTTGATGCCCCCAGGGTTAAAGCTTTTACAATGTGCCCAGAATTGGATATCCCACCATCAGCAATCACAGGCACACCACTCTCTGCTGCGATTGATGCAACCTTGTAAACAGCTGCTGCCTGGAAAAGGTTTTAAACTCTTATTTGCTTACCAGAAAATCAAGAAACAAGATAATACTACAAGAAAATACAGGAAAAGCATGGGCAATCAGTTCAAAACCATTTTTCATGGATCAATGGATATATGGGCAGAATCATTTTAAAGACATTGAGGTACCATGTTAGCCAGCCATATTCAATTAAATCAATTTTAAACACTATTCACCGCGCACCCATTCTAGCTTTATACAAATAGAACTGAAGGCTTGGAATTAGTAATAGTCATCACCAGCATTAGTTCGATGCTAACAGCGCAAAGCCAAATAAGTACTTACCTGTCCACGCCCAACAGCGCATACTTCTTGGGTGGTACAAATGGAACCTGATCCCATCCCAACTCTCAAACCATCCACCCCTGCCTGAATCAAGTTCTGCGCCTGGTATGTTGTCACTACGTTTCCACCAATTAAATCCAGCTCAGGGTACATCTTCTTTGCATACTTAATCATATCAATCTGATAAATCGAGTTCCCCTGAGAACTATCAAGAACCACCACATTCACCCCTGCCTTCACCAAATGCTCTAATCTCTCCTTATCAGATTCCCTCGTCCCTATAGCAGCCCCAACCAGAAAACTCCCATCAGACCCGAAGGATGGCAACCCCATCTTCGGAAACCCCTGAATCCTCTCCACATCATCACTCGTCACCAAATTCACGATTTCTTCTCCCTCCTCCCCATTATCCCTCACCAATGGCACAAAATCGAGCGTGTCTTTGGCTAAATAACCCGCAACATCCTCAAAGCTATAACTAGCAGGAAGCGAAACCGATGACTTTGTCATGTACTCAGAAACCCGAACTTCCTTGTCACCTAATTTCTCCCAGTCAGATCTCTTCACGGTACCCAAAAGCTTCGACTTCTCGCGCCCCGACTCGGTCACAAAAATGCAGGGAGCGGAAGAGAATTCATCGGCAGATAAGATCGAATCGGAAGGCGATTTAAAGATTATTTCATGAATAAACGGTATTTTGTGTGATTTAGCGAGGCGAACTAGGGATGCCTGCTTAGCAGCGGGGGTATTGGAGTGTATGATACCAATAGCCCCCAGAGAAGCCATGGCGGCGGCCATGGAGGACTCCGTGACGGTATCCATCGGAGAGGAGACGCAGGGAGTCGCGAGCGCGACGTGGCGGCTGAGCTTGGTGGCGAGAGAAACGGCTTCGGTTGGGAAGTCGATGTAGTGGGGAAGGAAGATAACGTCATCGTAGGTGTAGGAGTAGCCCTGGCTGAATAACCTCGCCGCCGGGAATCCGTCGTCAAGCAGCGGATGTCCGTCCATGGCAGGTGGCGGAATAATAATATTAATATAGAGAGATTGTTTGTTAGAGATTTCTTACAGGGGATGCTAGGGTTTAGCCTTTAGCGGTTGCAGGGATTCACGTCTCTTTGTTTTTAACTTTTTACTGCTTGCTTGCTTGCTCATTTATAATTATTTTATGGGAGTGCGAGAAAAGTTTGGTGTTTGGAGGGAAAATTCCAAAAGTGGACCCCCACCACCACCATTGAGAACAAACTCAGAGTGACGTGGCCACTGATGCTGTGATTAGTGAGGCTGAGGTGTCTGCTTTTATAATTTTATTTATATTAGAAATAGTAATATTTACACGTTGGATATGCGTGCATAAAAAAATAATAATTTAACAACATATTAAGTTGTTGGTAGTATTTTTTTTTTTTTTTCTAGGGTATCTCTCCGGCCGACAGCCAGAAGACTAATCCCCCTGTCCCTACTGTCAGCGCACTAAGCGGTAGGGGACTGGCCAAATGGTTTGCTCCATTCACATGGGTAGGGATCGAACCTCCGACCTCATGCTTAAGGGTACGTGGTGCTGAACCACCACGCCGACCATGTTGGTTGTTGGTAGTATTTATACAATCAAGATATTTTTAACCATTTTTAATGAATTTATAAATTCAATAATTAATAAACATAAAATAATTTAAAATAAAAAAATTAAGAAAATAATTACAAAAAGAGTATTAAAAATAAATTGAAAATTATGAAGAGATGAAAGTAGATATAGAAAAAGAGAGGAGGAAAAGGGGAGAGAAATAAAAAAGAATGTGGACAATAAGAGAGAAAATAAATAAATAACAAAAAGAAAGAGAGAATAATTAAAAAAAACAAAAAGAAAATAATATGCCAAATTTTAGTTAGTAAAGATAGTGTGCTCACTAATCGGAAGGATTAAGAATCCGGAGAATATATTTTTTTCCCCCAACAAGTAAAATCGAATATATAACATTGAAGTATAGATTAAGCTAACAGCTATCCATATTAGTATGGGAATCAATTAGACATCTGATACCAAAATCCAAAGATCAACCTGTAAATATTCTTAACATATCTGTATATATGTTACAAAATCGCGGCTCATATGAAGAACACTATCATAAAAAAGCTGCACAATTTGTGAAAGCATATACATCCTGCTCTCTCATTCTATATTTATTTGATCCAAACGATTTAGAAATATGGCATTTCCATCCTCCTTAAATCTATCCACAGTCCACACCAGCTGCTATTATCTTCAAGAATTAGAAGTAGACAAAATGGCACCCATCATAACCTGTACACAAAAAATGAACGAGCAAACATCATATTTCATGAAGCTCAAATCTCTCTCTCTCTCTCTCTCTCTATATATATATATATATATATATATATATATATGCCATACTTCAAAAATTATAACCATTTTAAAGGATGTAAACTTACTTGGATCAACGGTGACAAGAAGTGCGGTTCCTCCAAAATCACAAGAACCCCCAGCCACCTTAGTTCTTTGCCAATAGCTATTAAACGCATACGAGGCATGCGCAAACAAAGTGTCGGGCTGAAAGCACGACCCACTGGGCAGAATCTGGTCACAATCACCTCCAGCCGCACAAGCATAGTTCATGGCCTCTTGGATAATTGGGTCAGGCACCGCGGCCTTCGCCACGCACCATAGGGCCGTGGTGGGGGTCCGGCGAGGAGGCGGTGGGACCGCTGGTGGCGGGTAAACTATGGGTGGCAAGAACCTCGGGCTCGGGACGGATCCAGAAGGGGACGGGATATTATAAGGCGGGCTAGGGATGAAGCTTGGCGGACTGGGCTCATAGTAAGGTGGGCTTAAGATAGGTTCGGTTGGGCTGGGAACAATGCCAGGTGGGCTCGGGATTGATGTTGGTGGGCCTTCTTCTGGGTTTGAAGGTGGGATCGGGGTTGGGCCAGGCAATGTGGGCACAGTAGAGGCCGGAGGGGTTAAGGGAGTGTAGCCCCCTCCCCCCGCGGGGGTAGGGATGGTTGAGGGTGGCTCTGGGGTGGATGGTGGATTCACACAATATGGAGGGGTATTTTCGGGGAATGGGGGGAGGGAATCATAGGGTGGCATGGAGAATGGTGAACTAACATAGGGATCAGTGTTTGATGTATCTAAAGGCATGTTCGTATTGAATTTTTTGAAGAAATGAAATTTTCTTGGAGATTTGGTGTTCGGAGTTCTGAAATGGTTTCTTGCTCTGTATTGGTGAATTGTTCTTCTCGTATCTGATTAGTTATAAAATTGAGTTAGAATCTTGTATGAAAAAAATGTAGGGTAAATTACATGAAGCATCCCATTCATTGGGATATTTTGCACTTTGGTACTCAATCTTTGTAAATGCGTATTTTGTTACCAAATATTTATCATTTATGCATTGACAGTATTTTTTATATTATTCCGTTGGAATATTCCTCAAAATATTTTCAAATACCAAAATAGTTCAAAAAGACCATTAGTGCATGAATGATAAAGATTGAATACTAAAACGCACATTTATAAAGATTTGGTATCAAAATGCAAAACACTTCAAATATTAAGGTGTTTAACGTAATTTATTCCAAAAAGTATTTACCAAGTAAAAAGATACTGGTGCTTAAGTGTGAATAGTGTTGTAATAAATTACCGTAAAATATAAATGAACTTCAAAATCAAGACATTTGAGTCATTTTCCCTTTTCTTATATTGTATTTCACTATTCATATGAATGACAAGGGCCCATTTGATATTTTATGTAGCATTTCATATAAACAAAAAATATAAAAGTTAGTTTTATAGATAGGTGTAACATAAGATGAAATATGAAAAGTGAAGCAGACATTTTGAAGTGAGAGTATCAAAACTACATAACACAGACCAAAGCAAAGGGGGGTTGAACTTGAAAATTTGGATTAAAAGAAGCTCTGTTCAACAGACGAGTTGTATGTTCTGGTGGATGACAAGCTAAAAGGGCATTGGGTTAACGCACATTATCTCCACAAAGTTTAAACTAGGCAGCAAGTAATCATGTGAAAAGAGAAGGAAAAAATAACTAAAACAACACTTACCACATTGCACAGTGCCGATGGCTGTGGTACACAAGTAAAGGCCTAAAATGCACAATCGCAATCGAAACAGTACTCCATCTTTCTCCATTTGAGCAACCAACAACACACACCACAGAGCAGAAACAAATCAATAGCGCCCGGCCCGGTATATATAGTAACCAAAAATCAAGAATTGGAAATGATTTTGGCCAAAAAAGATGATTCCCACTTTGAACTGTCACGGCAGAGGTGCTTAGAAAATGTGTACCTGAAGAAATGCAAAAGAGCGACCAAAAAGCAGTGAGTGCATATGATCTTTAGGAAGCGTAAACAGCTCAATTTATTGTCTTTTAGCTGATCGGAAGTATGTAGATTTGTGGGCATATATGCTTGCCTTGACGTTACAAAAATACCAAAAGTCTCTGTTTTTCGGCCCTTTAAATTTTTTTTTTTCAAATCTTTTGCTTGCTTTCTACTCAAAGCCCTTCGTCACCACCACTTCACTTTCTGCCCTTTAATCACCAGACTCAAAACGAATCGAGCATTAGTTGATTAATCGGTTCGCCGGAACGGAACGGAACGGAGGTTTTTTTTTTTTACTTTTTGCTATGGAGAAAGTTTCGGCCCAAGTCGGATTGTGTGCTATTTCCCTTTTTCATTTAAATAAAAAGTATATTTTACAATTTACACTCTAAAATTAAGCTATTTAATTAGTAATGGGTTAATCATTAATAAGTTAATCAACTTATATTAATTTATTATACTTTTATTTGGTTACTTGATGATAATTAGTGCCTAAACTATGATTCTAGTTTATTTGCTGATTGGGAATTGATGCAAGCAAATAGTGAAATTTCATTTGAAAGTCTATATTTTGGTTTTTCTATTATAAAATTTAAAAATATTGGAGAAAATATATTGTCTAATCATTTGTTTTATCCTTTATTTTAAATATTTAATATAAGAAGCTATTCACATATATCTATATGCTTATTTAAATTGATAAGCAATATGAATACTTATTTAATTTCAAATTCAAACAAATTTTGTATTTTTTAAACATAAAATTCCTTAAGGTTTACACATTTCACTGTACTAATAATAAATAAATTAAATGCAAAATTTGCAAAATGACCAAGATCATATCGTTCCATTCCACGATATTGAAGTGGAACAATCATCATTAATTTGTTCTCCACGACTATTATGGCGAACCACAGTATAACATCTTCATTAATTTTAGAATTTTTTTGAATCTAACTAGTCCAATATCGGATATCTAGTAAAATATAGTACTAAGAATTTATTTTATTCTCTTTGTCTGGTTGTTTGAGCACAAGGAAATTGTTAACTATGTAAGCTTCGGGGTCAAGTTTAGCATTTTATTAACGTGTCTAACTATTATTTTAGAGTGGATAAGTGGAGTAATAACTTGGGGATTAAGCTGTGGCAGGGTACTCTCGGCCATTCTCCTTTTTCGTGTGTGCAACGACTAACGAGCTCAAAATTGGTTAGACAACATTATTGGACATTTTTTCTTTTATGAGCTCCTCGGATATGAAATTGACATTCATAAAATATAAAAAAAGCAATATTTTATTTTTAGAGAAATGGAACTTTAAATCTTAATATTATATATACATACATATATATATATATATATGTGTGTGTGTGTGTGTGTGTGTGTGTGTAATTTTATAGTTTTGAGGAGATTTGAGAGGTTTGGTGGAAACATATTATTTTTCTTCCCACAAATCAGACCTCGTTTAATTTTAATCCCATTATTTGGACTTTTTTACATTGAGTCTAGTATATTATAATTTGTATCACATTCAATCCCAAATGCCCGCTTGACCAATCTTTCCTAAACTAAAATAATGGAAATTAATACATCCACACGGATTAAATGTGAGTTTTTTTCCAAAATATTATTCTAATAAAAAATAATTTCTAAACTATTACTCTTCCAAAATTATTTTCCATATTACTACTCTCAGTGGAGTTTCTTTTTCTTTTTCTTTTTTTTTCCCAAAAATATCACTCTAGTAAAAAATAATTCTCAAACTATTACTAACTCAAGATATTTCCCATAATGTAACATCTATGGTCATTTTGAACAAAAATATCTGGGTAACTACATTTTGCCCCCTAAAAGCTACTCCTTCTGTATAAAACACCTTTTCCAAACAAATTTTTGTGCCATTTACCTTCTCAAATTATTTTATGTAACACTTACTCTCTTTTTATATCTAATAAATTGTCATTGCTATCCGTCGTAATTTTATTTTATTTTATTTTATTTCTTATCTTCTCGCTTTTTCCACAATTTTTCTATATATATTTCTTTGTCCTTTCTTATTCCTTTTTCTTCTCCTATTTATTTAAAAATATTATTAATAATAAATTGAGATTTATATTGATATTTGATATCACTACTAATTTTAGTTTAATATTAATAGTTGATATTTTTTCAAAATAATGGTCGGAAGTTTAATTCAAATATTTTCTTTTACGTTTTTTGATACTTTGATATATATAGTGAGTGATTAATAATATAAATATTGTAAACATTATCCATATATATTCAAATTTGATGCTTAATGCTTTAAATAAAATATATAAAGCATATTTAGTATTTTAATATATATCTTCATATTTGAAATTTATTTTTGTCTCAATTTAAAATTTAAGAAGAAACACAGTGCTTGTAGTAATTAGCATTGTAACTCAATAGTGGGGGGGGGTTCACATCAATATCATTGAGATTATAGGTTTGAATCCTCTTGTCATCTCTCCTTTTCCTTTGGGTGAGCATGTGTGTGTGTATGTGTGTGTGTGTGTGTGTGACGTTTCGATTGATATTTATAGGATATTTCGAATGATTGTATACAAAAAAAGAAACATAATAATTGTAAATATCATTCGCATTTTTAAAATGATTAAAAGTCTATAAATATTTTAAAACAAATTTAAATTTTCAGTTAATACGTTCTATTTATATAATCACAAATCAATTCCAATTTGAAATTTCATCATACATTCTAAGTTTTTAAAAATATTTAACTTTCATGTATTTGATAAACAGAATTCGATTTGGAGTGTCTTTGATAAAAAGGAATAGTTTTAAGGTGCAAATTATATATGGAAAGTATAGAGAGATATATAATGTAAGTTGGAGTTACAATGTGGGAAGTATTTTACACGGAGTAATAGCTAATTTGGGAATTATTTTTCTATTAGAATGATATTTTGGGGACAAAAATCATTACATATGAGCAAGTACTTGGATACAAAATACTAAAAAAAGAAAAAGAAAAAAAAAAGTGTCTGCAACTTCAAATTTTTTTTAATGAAATATATAGGAAAAATATATATTGCGAATAATAGTTTTAAAGTTGTCATCACAAGAAAACAATAAATTCACAACAATTTAACAAGCACTAAATATATAGTTATCACTAATTATAAATATTTAGTGACAAAAAAATTATTTTACATGTTAATGGTAACTATAATTTTGCTTAAGTTATCTTGAAAATAATAATAATTTTGCTTAAGTTATCACAACGGATAATTAGTTACACCCTTATGGTGATAATTTAACAACACAAGACATCTTATCACATAATAATTTTTTTGTAACTATAGAGATGTCGTTATTTGTAAATAGTGACAACTTAAAAGTCCTATGTATTGTCACATCTAAACCGTTTCATGACAAAAATAAAAACTAATGTGACTAAAAAAAATTAATTAATATCAAAATAAAAATGCTGTTACTTAACACATATAATTAATAAAAATATTAATATTTCATTTTTATATTTCGTCACTACTATTTTCTCATAGTGTGTAATATTCAATTTAGTCGCAAAATTCCAAAATAATAATAAATTTAAATGTATGGGATTCAATCCAACTAAGTAAATGAGCAATATAATATGTCCAAAACCAAAACAATTCCAATTTCCCTTAAAAAATTAAAACAATAAAATGAAAAGGGGGTAGGGGGGTGGGCCTAAGCGACCTGTGGAGGCCCAAACCGAAAAGTTAAAATCGAATAGACCCGGCCTCTATGGGTCGAGGGTCTTCCTAACATAGATAGAATAACGTACCAATTTCAGGAAATCAATTGCAGAAATAACTAGCCGGGGAAAATAAAAAGAAAAATTTGCAGGGTTTAGGGTTTTTGCTACCATCGAGATTATTCACTTCCACATAGTCATTCACCTGGTACGAAGATCATCCTCTCGAAAATTTTCTTTGTTATGACTACTTAACACCTCTCCATTTACTAATCGATACTATTTGAAGATGCTACTGCGAACTCTATTGCTCTCGAAAAATCTCAGACAATCAAGAAAATTGTTCAGTCAATGTAACGTAGAGTTGAAGTACTCACACTTTCTGGCTAGTTCCGATTCATGTTTCTGTAAAATTCGTGTGCCGAATGATCGAAATTTTATCAGAGAATACTGCTCTGGGAAGAACGGTAGGGAAGATTCCCATGAGTGGACTGAAGAAATAGACTATTTAGACGAGTCGGGCAGCGTTATTTACTCTGGCAAGGGAATAAGATCGATTGAGCCAGGGATGGATGACCATGTAATGGTGGGTGGATTGAAAAAGCCCATCTTGAACATCTCAGCCGTGGCTAAGATAGTTGAGGTTGTGAAGAGGTGGAGATGGGGCCCTGATATGGAAAGCCAGCTGGATAAACTGCAATTTGTGCCTACCATGACTCACATCACTCAGGCATTGAAGATAATTGATGACAGTGATGCGTTGCTGAGTTTGTTTCGGTGGGCCAAGAGGCAATCTTGGTTCCTGCCGAGTGATGAGTGTTATGTTATGTTGTTCGACAAGTTGAATTTAAGTAGAGATTTTGATGGGATACAATCTGTTTTTGAGGAAATGGTTCGTGATTCAAGTGGAAATGGAATGTCTTCGTGTGGTGCATATAACAGGGTAATTCAATATCTGGCTAAGGCTGAGAAATTGGAGGTTACATTCTGTTGTTTCAAGAAAATTCAGGAGTTGGCTTGCAAACTTGATACTCAGACTTATAATTCACTTATAACATTGTTTTTGACTAAAGGGCTACCTTACAAGGCATTTGAGATTTACGAGAACATGGAGAAAGATGGGTGTTCCTTAGATGCATCGACTTATGATATGATGATACCTAGCCTTGCTAAGTCTGGTCGCCTTGATGCTTCTATGAAGCTTTTTCAGGAGATGAAAGAAAAGAACTATCGACCTACTTCTGGGATTTTTGTTTCTCTTATTGATACGATGGGGAAGGCTGGGAGGCTAGATACAGCAATGAAAGTGTACATGGAAATGCAAGGTTTTGGGTTGAGGCCATCTGGAGCCATGTTTGTTTCTCTAATTGAGTCGTTTGTTAAGGCTGGAAAGCTGGAAACAGCACTCAGGCTCTGGGATGAGATGAAGAAAGCTGGATTTAGACCTAACTATGGGTTGTACACTATGATTGTTGAGGCCCATGCTAAATCTGGGAAGCTTGAGATTGCAATGTCGATCTTCTCTGATATGGAAAAGGCTGGATTTTTACCCACTCCATCTACGTACTCCTCTCTTTTGGAGATGCATTCTGCTTCTGGACAGGTGGATGCTGCAATGAAACTGTACAACTCCATGACAAATGCAGGTTTAAGACCAGGTCTGAGCACCTATACAGCTCTTCTGACTTTACTGGCAAAAAAGAAGCTTGTGGATGTGGCTGCAAAAATTTTGCTTGAGATGAAGGCCATGGGTTATTCAGTTGAAGTGAATGCTAGTGATGTTCTCATGGTTTATATAAAGGATTGTTCCGTTGATCTTGCTTTGAGGTGGCTGCGCTTCATGGGTTCATCAGGCATTCGAACAAACAACTTCATCATTAGGCAACTATTTGAGTCGTGCATGAAGAATGGCTTATACGAGTCTGCTAAGCCTCTTCTTGAAACATATGTGAATGCTGCTGCTAGGGTTGATCTCATACTTTACACATCAATACTCGCCCATCTCGTAAGATGCCAGGAAGAGGTCAGTGAGAGGCATTTGATGTCAATCTTGAGTGCTACAAAGCACAAGGCTCATGCTTTCTTGTGCGGACTCTTCACTGGACCTGAACAGAGGAAACAACCTGTTTTATCTTTTGTTAGGGAATTCTTCCAAGGTATTGATTATGAATTGGAGGAAGGAGCTGCCAAGTATTTTGTTAATGTCCTCCTTAACTACCTTGTCCTAATGGGACAAATAAATCGTGCCCGGTGTGTTTGGAAGGTCGCATATGAGAACAAGCTTTTCCCTAAGGCAATCGTGTTTGATCAACACATTGCCTGGTCACTTGATGTGAGAAACTTGTCTGTTGGAGCAGCTCTTATAGCCGTTGTGCACACCCTTCATAGATTCAGAAAGCGCATGTTATATTATGGTGTTGTCCCAAGGCGGATCAAATTAGTCACTGGGCCAACTTTGAAGATAGTTATAGCACAAATGTTGAGCTCCTTGGAATCACCATTCGAGGTTAGTAAGGTTGTTTTAAGGGCCCCTGGGGATTCTGTGTTGGAGTGGTTTAAGAAACCAATAGTTCAGCAGTTCCTTTTGAATGAGATTCCGTCAAGATCCGACATCCTGATGCATAAGCTCAATACACTTTTCCCTAGTTCCGCACCCGAAATCAGATCTTTGTCCCCTCCAAAACCTCTCATCGGTGGAAAGGGAATGTAATTATGAAAACAATTGTGAGGTAATCATGTTTAAATTAATTTACTACAAACCACAGATATGTTCTCTAAATTTTTTATCTTTTGATTTCTGCTTTTGCGGAAGTATTTGTGAGAATTTGTTGTGTCTTATCTAATGCATTACCTGCTAATTATCACTCTTTGTCATTCAACAGTTAAGTGATATAATACATGTCTAATATCTTTCACAGTTTGTTAGTTTTCTAGTTCTTTCACAGTTTGTTAGTTTTCTAGTTCAACTTGTAGTTATTTTATCATCTAAAGATTTTTGAAGTGGTTAATGTAACATTTTCATTAAATAATTGCAGTATCTATTGTTTCTGGAGGGGATTATTGGTTTACAAAACTACGAACATTACTAATATGCAAAATAAATCTGCTTGGAGTTCTAGGAAATCACATAAAATTTTGAATTAGTCTAATTTTTAGCATTGAATAAGCATTCTATTATATTCAAAATGAAGTGCATAATATTATTTTTATTTTTCATTTCCTTCTATTAGTGTAGGACGCAGATGGAAAGTGTCCTAATGGTTATTTTGAGTATAACTGTGTCTTGGTTTCTTTCTTTTAGGTTAAATTCTCTAACTATTTGAAGAAAGTTATATTGTTGGCTGTTGTTGGATGCCAAGGTTCTATGAAATACTAAATTTTTTTCGTGAATCCTTCCTGTCAAGATTTCTGTCATAGTAATGAAATATATCTGTAGATGTGCGTGCATGCGTGTGTATGATTACTCCTATTATATGTAAGGGCGTAGCCCTTGAGCTACAGTACTTTTGCCGGCTGGTGGGTCTTCCTGTGTGTTGTAGGCACTTTTTGGTTGGTCCTGTGGTGACTGGATCGACCCGCGGGGCCGTGGATGGCAGTGGATGGGTGTTATCTGGGTGGCGGTTGGTCCGCAACAAACCGGTGATTATCGATTGTTGTTTGTCATGCGATGCCGCATTTGGCCGTTACTTGAATTTGTTGGCAAGCGTGTGTTTCGCCACCTGGCCTCTTTTGAACAGCTGTCCTTTGGCATAGTTTAGTGGAACACAGCACTTGGGTTCGTTTGTATAAAGGTAAATTTGTTAGCGTATGTGAAATTTTATGCAGTTTGTGTTACTTTTTGCAGGTTTTGTTTTCTTCTTTCTGTTTGATGCGGATTGCTAAATTCTGGTAAGTGGTTGGGGTTTCTGGTGTATATGTATATTTGTTTGTGAATGTATATATGTCCGAATTGGGCAGAGCATAGTTACGGTCTCAGGTCTGTTTGTGGGTGGTTTTCGTTAAATAGCGATTTGATAACATGACTTGATATTGGTATTTGTTGCTTCTGATAGTGGTGTAAATGGTCGAAAATGGTTCTTGAATTTGGAGTGTCATGATATGACAGTCATGGGTTTTATTTGTTGGTTATTTGATAACGTGACTTTATATTTTTATTTGTTGCTTCTGATACAGAATGATTCGGCTGCAACCCCCAAAAACACCCCCTGCTGTAAACTTCTGTGCCCCCCTGAAAGTATTATGCAGCTTACAAAATCCCCACCCTGATGCAGAATAAAATCACATAGACCCCCTTGACGGCTGTTCCCCTTCAAAATAGCAGCAATATATCCTACAACCAAGAGGCAAGAGTTCAGTCTATTGTTCATCTTCTATCCTCTTTCAATAGCTGTGTAGTGTATTCTGTGAATATTTGTGCATATGCTGAGAATGAGCTCTGGAATCAGCAACATGCGCAACACCATTCTCTCACAATGACATCTGCTCCCTCACCAGTGTTTCCAAAATAACAGTTACCGCCCTGGCAGGTTATTAAAATTACGCACACACCCCTGCAGCACTTGAAAATCACATTTGCTTCCCTTGCCAGCGGAGAAACACCAACCACTCCCCTTACATACACTATCAATAACCCCCTAACTGGTGTATATATATGTATGTATGCATGTATGTATGTATGAATAAATTGCCTTGGTAATAAAAGTTTGATTTTCATGAAGGATGAACAAAATATTAAATTTGAATTAAGGTACATGAATAATATTGTCATATACGTACAGATTGAGCCTTAAGGGGGTATGAATAAATTGCCTTGGTAATAAAAGTTTGATTTTCATGAAGGATGAACAAAATTTTAAATTTGAATTAAAGTACATGAATAATATTGTCATATGCGTACAGATTGAGCCTTAAGGGGGTAATTACCCGTAGCACTAAATTATTATGATACTTCATATTATCTATTGTTTCTATCTTCACTGTATATTATCTGAAAAGGCGTGACTTTTCGACTTGGACATTTGTGGGTCAGAGAACTATACAGCATTGTATGTGCTCCAATAACATGATTACATGAGCCACAGTTGCACCAGAGAATATCATCTCTTTAGGGCCGATTCATTGTCTTCCCCGGAATTTGTGCCCCCTCTTATTGTCTACGCTTTTTTTCCAAAATTAAACAGAATATAATGGTTGACAACATCAACACAAGATAAAAAAATGAGGAGGAATTAGGTGATGATCACAGCCATATGGCCAAAAAAGACATACATGCTGCACCTAGAAGTAGTGAAATATATGCACCCAACTGTAGTCTAACGTTGCTCTGCATTCTTGGGTCCATGAAATCTGCAGCTAATAAATCCACAAGGGACATATATATCAATATCCCAGCTGAAGCTGAATTGAAGATCCCCTCAACTATCAGAGCTTTCGGGCTATTCTCTTTGTAAACACTTGAAACCCCAATGCCGACACCGATCCCTATGGGAGTCGTCAGCGAGAAAAACAGCATCATAATTATCGTCGTCATCGACTTGAATTTGGCCTAGCCATGCAATAACCGAAACACAATCAGACGAAGGCCCCTTTTGCACAGCCTCAAGAAAAAGTGTTTGGCAAGCCGTGCTCTTTATACGAGTTCTTTAAAATATATATATATATATATATATATTTAAATTTAGTATTTAAAAATATTTTAAAAGATTTTTTTTTTAATTTAAAAACTAGATTAGACAACTTTTATAAAAAGCCACTCAATGGGCTTCTGCTTTTCTGAAAAAATCCAATATGGTTCCAGTGCATCCAAGGAAGTCGAAAAAAGGTGGGGACCGGGAACAACATTATTGTTAGGAAATAGCATACGAATAGATGCGTGAGAAATATAATGACCGCATACCTATATGTTTGTCAACATGTGATGAGATTATGACCACATTATGGCAACATCTTTTGGAACTTTTTGATTCCACATATGGGATTATGACAACATGGTGTCAACATGGGATTATGACAACATTATGTCAACAACATCTTTTGTATGTTTTTTTTTATTCCAAAACATGCACATTATTATATCTACATTGAAATATTCAATTAATTAATTAATTAATACCTGTGTGATGCATCCACCGAGCCCCATCCCCTCAAAGAACTGGTGGAAAGACAGAGCCACCAGCAATGGCTTTATTGTATCTGGGCTCTGAGAGGCCCCTAGTGTGATCCCAATTATCACCGAGTGCACTACAATTCCCAACTCCAAAACCTTCAATCGCAAATTTATGGATATAAATAAAGTTATATATATATGTATATAAACACACACTAAGACTAGCAAGAATGAGCATTGTCGATATATATTCGTACTTGTGATATTATGCGCTGTCGAACAAGATCAGTTAGGCTCATGTCATGCGATGGCACGGTGGCGGCTCCATGAGCGTGGCCGTGCGTGGCATGAGTATGTACATGTACATGCCCAGCATGCTCATCATCGCGACGATCACCACTCTCTTCATCGTCATCAACATAGTTGGCAAGTTTGGACTTGCTGAAGTGCATGTTCTTGTAGAAGCTGGTTGCAACCGTGTCCACCACGAGCGTCCCAATGGCGCCCATCATGGCCACGAACCCGGCAAAGGGGAACTTGCCCCAGGGGTTCTCGCCGAGGCAGGAGATGTCAGGGTGACGAATGCATCGGGGAGTATGTGGATGAACCCCGTGGCCAGTATCACCCCTGCAGCAAAGGCCTTGACCATGAAGAACACATCGTTCTCGGGCCCCATGAAACGGAACTTCTTGCCAAGGATCGGGAGGCTCACTCCGATGGCACCTGCTCCGAGAATGGAAGCGATCGCAGCGAATTTCAACTTGAGGGCTTGGCTCTTCTCGTTGCTGTGATGCTTTGTTTGTTTATCTTGGCATGTGCAGTCACCGGAGACGAGCCTTGGTGGGATTAGGAGAAGGATTAGAGATGCTAGGATTAGGAGTTTGTGGCAGGGATAGAAAAGATTGGTCATGGTGTCGAGGAAGATGGAGAATTGGTTCTTCTTTTTCTGAGTTTCTGAGGTGGGATTAATGAGCCTTTTTGTTGCTGTTTAAGTAGTGGCGAAAGGGCAGAGGGGTATAGAATCTTTGGGTTGGGTGGCTAATTTACAAGAGTATATATATGGATGGTGAACAAAAATTCGAGCAACCAAATGTTTATTATAAGGATTAAGGACAATAGCTGGAGGTGTTTTGACTGTTTAGTTGCAAATAGTCCATTTGATGAGCACATTATGAGTATACTTGCTCATTTAATTAATTATATTGGTAAGTGAAAAGAAAAGGAAAATTAAGACACAAATGTTGACGCACCTACAATTGTACATAAGGGAAATTCTTACCTGCACCGGGTTCGGCCACACCACAACTAATTAAGTAGTGAGTGGTTTACACTTGTCATGTGATTGGTGTATAGTTTAGGGAGAGTGATCAATTATATGATAAATGTATTAACACTTGCTATATGATTAGTTGGGTCCGGCCAAGCCGGGTCTGGGTAAGAATTTTCCATAATGTGTTGATTATTATTGCCTTATATATGACTAGTTATAATTGCTATTTTCCCAAGAAAAAAACGAAACAATATTAATCAAACAAAGATAAGAGCAATATTGGGATATCGGCATCCCCTTATCAAAATAAGTTGAATTACATGCAAATAAAAAAATTAAAAAAAAAAGAATGAAATAAATTTACATAGATAATCCACAATATATACAAACATAATAAATAATCTTATGATTCTTTTGTGAAAAACAATTAATCCTCCGACAACCGTTTAGCTTTTGGTTTTATTTTCCAAGCTAAGTAATCAAACATCAAACAAACGACTCCACACCAAGTCAAATAACACAAAGAAAACTGTGTGCAGTTTGTTTTGGTTTGTTTTGTTTCTCCATGTGAGTGACCAACAAGTTACAAGAAAATAATTGGTCAAATGAGAAAAAGGTAGTGGTGGTGGGAGTGGCGGTGGCTAGGGCTTGTCAATCAGGGAAATTATACAGATAGCGATTTTGATTCTAATTTCCTGTGCCTAAGTAACTTTATTTGGTTGAAAATGGAGACAAAATGTTGTCATGCAAATCCACAACGCAGATTTCATCGACCTAAGCTGTTTATCACCTTTATTGGCCTCGAAATGTCGTTGTTGTGTCTCTTTGTTTCAGTCACTTTTTCCCTTTTTATTTTGGTATATAAGTACAGCTTTTATCCTTTTATTATTATTATTTTTTTTTTTATCTTAGTCATCCAATGTTGATTTATTGTCCGACTCATTCGGATCGAGCACTATATAGGTCCGTTATGGGGGTGATCCTTCTAACCCAATTGTTCCATTCATAACAGCAAAATTCAAAATCTAAACGTTGTTTAAAGAATCTAACACTCCATCCGACTAAACCGACTATTGTTGATCCTTATATTACTATTGCAACTACTTTTTCAATTCTTTTTTTAAATAGTATCTTGATCTTTGCTTTGCATAAGAAATATACGAGTATTTTAATGTGATTGGTAAACAACACATCATTTCTTTTTGCTGCAAAGTTGGGAACCTCGTCTGCTGTCCGCTTGACTTGTTTCCTCGTCGGGTTTGATTTGCTTTGATGCAAACCAACGCTTGGATACCATAACATGTATATGCACACACACATATATATATATGCGGTGTAAGTATTGACCAATATATATACATGTATTTTTTTTATAATAATATACATGTATATTTACAATTAGTAATGTATTCATAATGGTGATTGGTTTAATTTTTCAATTTGAGATATTATTTTATTCTATTGTTGAATTTTCTTTCCTTACTCATAAAACGTGAATATGACTTGTTTTTAATTGATAAACCAACTTTAATTGTTGTTTAATTTTAATAATGAATTTTTTTTTCCAAAAATCAATCTAATTAATTATTTCATTGGTTCTGTAGATCATTCAAATTTTATTAACTTAATCACTATTCTTTAATTTGCACTTTTCCATATTTATATCTTTCTTTAATTTTATTTTTTCCTCTTTATTTGACACAACGATGAAAAAAATTTATTCCAACCATAAATTTGAAACGCAATGAGGGGATCAAACGTCCCCTCCCATATATGAAAATTGATGAAAATTTATCGAGTCTCCTTTCTCCAATCATAAAATTTATTGGTAAGTTCTTCACTTTTCATCCCCAATGTTTTCTATAATTGGCTTTATTTTGTTATATTATTTTTATTTATTTATTGATACTTAATTTTTGTTATCATTTTTTATTTTTTAAATAATATCAATGTTATTGCATTTTATTTTCTTTGCTATTACTTTTTTTTAAGGTTTTTTTTATACTTTCTTTACTCTGTTTAGATTATGTGTGTGTTTTCTGAATGGGTTAACGGGATTTGTTTGATTTATTAGCTAAATCATTTTCTCTCTCTCTAATTGATAACTCTCTCGTCATTTAATTTTTATTTTTATCCATATAAATATTTAAATGTTTCATATTTCACACTTAATTTACGTTATTCATATTCAAGTTTCTTTGATATTTTTTTCTTAACATCCTTTAATTTCTTTGGTTCATTCAATTCCCGATTTAAGCTTTTTATTTATCTAATAAAGCTTGTATAGATATATTTTCTCCTTCTACCTTTTTTCTATTGTCATTATTTTTTTTATCCCTTTTGTCATTACTTTATTACTCAAGTTCTGAATTTATTTGCTTGAATTTGTTCAAATTTTCATTTTATACTTTGTACTTAAATTAAGCAATTTGTTGGATCTTAATAAGTACCCTTTTTTAAGTTGATCAAATTCATCATTTTTTTTCCCATCAAGGTCTTTATTTTTTATTTTTTTAAATATTTGCACTAAAAGTAGTCATCCATCAAATAACAATTTGTTTTATTTTTGTTTTTACATTTTTTTTCCATCCAAATTCTATTTTCAATATTCAATTTCTACAACCATGTTTCGATAAATATATTTAAAGTAATCTCTATAACTCTAATTTTTTGTGTTGTTTTTGTCATTGTTTTATTATTTAAGTGTTTTATCTGTTTTGTATTGATTTTTTACTATCTCTCTCTCTCTCTCTCTCTCTCTCTCTCTCACTCACTCACTCAGCTTTTTAAATAATTTAGGGGCTATATTGGTCCCTTGCATTCTTTTTTTTTTTTTTTTCTCATTTTCATTTACATATGTGTGATTACTTGTGTACCTATAAATTTGGATTTTTTGAAGAAATGTTTGTATACAATTTTATTAACTAATGAGTGTTGACTCTATATATATTGATCTATTTAATATTAAAAGTATAGACATGATTTGTACAAATGATATTACAATTTCCTTTTGTTATTTGTTTTTTATCCTTTTTATTTTCAGCGTATGCTCTATAAAGCTACATAGATGTAAAATATATTAATAATGAACAACTTACTATAATAGTTTTTATAGTAAGTTGTAATATATGATTTTATTATATTTTTATATATGATCTTTTAATTCTAATCTCCCTCTCATCATATTTGCTCATTAGTCCTCATACTATAATTAATTTTAATTTAACATAATTATTTATAATAATAAATTGTGTATTTAAAATTTATTAATATTATTATATTTTTCCTCACTTGGTTGATACTAAACAAAATTTCAAATAAAACTGTGTTTCTTTGTCGTATATATAGTTAAGAGTAATATTAATTTTGTGTCGATATCTTGATTTAATTTTCGTTATAATTAATATTTTTGTAAAACAACAGAAAAAAAAATATTTTCTATGAAATATGCTACAATATAAAAGTTAATTAATGATTGTATCAATTTGAAATATTGGAATCAAACTTATAAGTTATTTCAACAATGACATCTTATGTTGTTTAATTATTGAATTTCATTAGTAATTTGCTACATCTAAAATCAATTGATTTTATTTAAAGAATTGTACAGTTGATGAGAAAATTAATTACTTATTCCTTTTTAAGGAAATATGCAGTATATTTGAACAAATAAATTATAATAGAAAATAAAAATCAAGATATTCATTTTGGAGTGCAAAAAATATTATCTTTAAGAAGAAGTCGTGCATAGCACAGGTAAAAATCATATTTATAAAACCATCTAAAGATTTATTATTGTGTGACAACATTGGTTGGATTACTTATATTTAGAAAGTTTGAGATTGTGCATTAATTATTATGAATTATGATTTAATTATAAATGGATTGAGGGTTCAAATTGTTTCTTAGCATTATGTAAAGACAAAAATATAAGTAGTTCGATATTTTATCGATGACTTTTGGTTGTGATGTCAATGACGGGAAACAAAATATTAGGGTTTATTTTAATTAAATGAAAGCAAGAAAAATTGCAGTATGGCTAGAATAATAATAATAATAATAATAATAATAATAATAATAGTATGGGGTTTTATTATTATTATTATTATTATTATTATTATTATTATTATTTCATAGGAAATAAAAGGTTTATTCACCGAATTTTTTTCGGGTTTGATAATTTGTAATTCATATACTTTTGCCAGATTTTTTTTACCATTTGTTTTATATGAATAATAATTCAATTATTATATGAATGAGATTAATTAGTCGTGCTTATCTTTGCCTAACTATTTACTATTTAATTAATCAGATAATTAGCCATTTGGATATATATGATTAGGCTAAAATCGTAAAACTCAAAACATGATTACTTTGTCTCTTTATGTGTGAGACTGCAAGTGGAACTGAAAAGTTGTGTCTTATCTTTTAGCATCCATGGTGATGTGCATTTAATTGCATATACTTGAGAAGATAGATTAACGGGATGCAACAACTTTTTTCGGACGATGATCCGATTCTAGGATTAAGCCTCCTTTACTGGAAATGACTTATATTCTGGCTATATTTGTTATCTAAGGTCTTCATATTGACAATATCGTTTATTTTATATCTCCACAAAGTATTAAGATTTTTAACAAACACATATCAGTGGTGGTTGTTCAGTTTGATTTCATTGAATATATTTACTAAAACAAATCAATTAGAGGCTAAAAATATTGACGATACGTGTGTACAATATCCCCGAATATCAAAATTGCAATGGTATTTATAGTGAAGAGATGATTTTTTGTTTGTTGTTCTTTATAAATTCTATTCGATATTTCTTTCCTTTTTATTTCTTTTAAACACATTATAAAAATATATTAAGAATCCGCAGTTCTAATTCCATAAGTTGTATTATAGTTTCTTTATCATTATCATGTATAAACAAATGTTAATTTGACTTAATATTTGAGTCATTATACATTATTTGTACTTATGATTGGTTTGTTCCTAAATTCTTTTTATGTTTCCACTTTTACGAAAGTTTGAAGTTATTTTTAATGCAATTATATTATTTATTAAATTTTAATTATTATTTCATCAAACAACTTATCATCAAATTCGTCGTGCGCTAATGGGCACAGATATAATACTAGTATATATATATATATATAACACTAAAATTATTTAGCAATTAAAATATAAAAATATAAAAAAAATACAAATGAAGATAACTATTGTACCATGTTGAGCTTATGATAATAAATTATTAATTGAATTATATTAATTAATGGGCTTTTATTTCAATTATTGAAGGGACGCATAAATTCTGAACTTCGGGGGAGGCATGGCTCTCCCACAGTCCAATAGAAGATCTCCCATTGGGTGCAATTGCCCTTTTCTAAATACAAAATTCTGGCTTTGCTCATGTATTGTGTCAAATAGTGATGCGATCCAAAAATTTGGAGCGCCAAAAGTAATTTGTAGAGTGGAAATAGAGCTGAAACCTCTAAATATATCGAATAGATTCTATCGATAATGAGAGATAAAGCTAGTGTTATTGCTTTGATGGAGAAAAAATCCGTGTTTTGTACTTGGGAAATCACTCGGGCCTCTACTCAGCTACGCCCAATAATTTATGTAGTGGCTTAGTCAAAGGGGAATAGTTCTTTTTACTACGCGTAGAATGAGACTACCCATTCTTTTAGGTGCATCCAGTAAGCTTTTAATTGGGCAATATAATAGCGATGGCAATATATAACTACAAGAAAACACTCTATTTATTAATTGAAATTTTATAATCAAGATATTTTGTGACAAATTTAAGAAAACTGCAATAGATTAGTAATATAATTCAATAAAAATATAATTAAATAAATAATTAGTGACAAGACACTCAGTAATAAAATTTTTATAAACTAAATTTATAGTGTATTAATTCGTCATTAAAGAATATGTATTTTTGTAGCGTATATGGTTATAACTACACTTTGAGGGTGTTATAGCTAAGCTTATAATCTTCTAAAATAAAATTTTAAAATAAAATGTTTAAAAATTTATAATTTTTTTTCAAGTAACGAAGTGTCAATTTACTTTTTAAAATCGTACCAATGTCTTTTATTTTCAATTAAATTAATTATAATTTTCCAAAATTAATATCTTATAAGCTGCAACTATCTTATTCATACAAACACTTTAATAAATTATTTTTATAATAAGATTCAGCATCTCATAACTTGTAAAATATTTGAAATAAATACTAAATAATTTTATATTTGTTTGTTTATCTCGAAAAAAAAAGCAAATTTATTTGACTAGATCCAGTCCATCAAAATTCTATAGTCCAACCACATGGCCCAGGGCCAATCCCATCTGTCGTGAAAAAGTAACAACTAATGGAGGTGACCCTCATCAGCTAACGTTATAAAATCCACAGAAAGCACGCTGGCCCATTGTGATTTATTACTAACTTGTAAATGATTGGAACTTGGTGGGCCGCTTGCATGGGAATACATCTCTGTCTCTCGCTCTCTCCCTCTCTGTATATATATATATATATATAATACATACATTCTACCCATAAACACACTTGTTATAATTTAAACCCTAATATAAAACGTTTGCACTTTTAAGGCGCCATACATATTCATCCGGCCAAAACCTTGAAAGATAGATGCTTATTTTTTTAAAAAAAGAAAATACTTCAATTAAAAATATTATGTCTGGCTGATTTTTTTTGTTTTAAACAAAAAGAATAAGTCAAGAAAAAAAAAGTTAAAAATTACTCTTTTTAAAAGCTATCAAATATAAGTTTAAATAAAAATATATTTTAGAAAGAAAAAAAATGACTTTGAAATCTGATTAATTCTTCTAAATGAAGTTCTAATATTCGAATTTATCCCGAATTTTATACGACCGGTGCTAATAAAATTTGGATTTCATAAAAAAAGTCCAAAATTCAATAACAACGTACAACTCCAATAATAATAAGTTTAAAATAAAATAATCATAAGAAAAGGTTGGTCTATTATCTCGAAATTAAACTAAAGAAAGTAGAAGAATATTTTTAAATATTATAAAAATCATACATCATTTTCATTAAGTATATTATTTTTAAAAATCAAAATTAATATATTATTAATTATACTCCCATATATATTATATTCAACAAAAATATAGTATTTAGCTCTGTACCAAGGGTGGGAAATAAATAAATAAATAAATATATATTTTCGTAAAGTTATATTGAGTAAAATAATTTGATAAAAATAAATTAATTTTTCACAACACGAATCTATAAATACATATATTAAAATTTTATATAATAATAATTGAACATGGTTCGTCGCAATATTAATTTTAGTACAACTATAATAAAAATGGCATAATGCTGAAAACATTTGATCTCAATGTTAGTATTTGTAATCGAACTAAATTCATTGTATATTGCAATTAATTAAAAACACTAAAATTCGGAATGGAATTTAATCCCTCTCATCTTCTTTTTTATTTTTATTTTTTATTTTACCGTTAATCCGGTTCGTTGGCATCCGTGGTGTTAATTTTTTTTTTTGAAAAAAAAAATTCCTAGATCCGACCCGTTTAACATCTGGAACTGACTGAGAAATATTGATTGATGCTCCTCCATAGCTAGAAAATTTTCACTAGATCTCAGATTCGAAGAGTTCCGTTTTCCTTTCTAACTCTGAAGCGCTAGTATAGTTCTTGATCGAAGTTTATTCATCAACTGATCATTTGGGTGGAGATATGGATTCATCAACACTGCTTTTCACTCAGCTCAAGGTTTCAGATTTCTTCTCCCCTTAATTTTTTCTGCATTTTTGCCATTTTTTGTCGAATTTTGTGTTTTCTTTCTTTGAATTTCCAAAACTGATGATGATTTTCGAATTGTGATCAACAGACAGCAGAGCCATTTTTCTTGCTGGCAGGTCCCAATGTGATCGAATCAGAGGAGCACATTCTGTACATGGCCAAGCACATTAAAGCCATCGCTTCTAAGTACTGCCATTTTTTTTGGGAATATTCGTTTTGTTTGTTTTGTGTTGGAGTTAATGAATTTCACTATGTTTGCTGCTTATAGACTTGGATTACCGTTGGCTTTTAAGTCGAGCTTCGACAAAGCAAATCGAACATCTTCTAAGTCGTTTCGTGGTCCTGGATTGACTGAAGGCTTGAAGGTAATTGTTGGTGTAATTGTTCATTTGTGCGGCGGCAATGGAGTATTAAACCAATTTGTTAGGTTTTATGCATTTGGTTTTTGTTTCTGGATGATGTTTTTGCTTGGGAACTCATTTTGATAGTTTATGTAATTTGTGATTCTTACTAACAAGAGTGATGCCAAGAATTCTTAAGTTCTTAGTCATTGCCCCTTTCTTTGCAGATCCTTGAGAGGGTGAAAACAACATATGACATTCCAGTAGTTACTGACGTGCATGAGACAATACAGGTTTGATTTGGCAATGGAAACTTGATAATCATTCTTGTCCAGTCAGATATCCACTTTAGGAAAGTTGATTTAATATACATATATATATATATATATATATATATATTCGTATAGGATAATCTTGCAGATTCTTCTGCTAGAGAGATGAGACAACTTACCAGAGTATAAATCATACAATCATCAGATGCTTCCTGTTAGATAGTATTAATTTATTCAATTTTTGAGCTTGAATGGTGTCTATTGCCATTTCCGGGAAGTAGTGTTTAATAATAACATCATCTGAGAGCCTAAAGCTGTTTTGATGAGGTCTGATCCCATGGCTTCACAAACAACATGCAATTTTGCTTTATCATATTGGTCATTTCGTGCAATATATTTTCTGTGTAATGAACCACTGTTCGATGGATACTTAGGTTCTTAATTTTTATTTCTGACAGAGAAATGGATGCATGTAGTAAAGACCTGAATGCATCTGAAAATTGAAAAACTTGCTGGTCACAAACAATAACCCTTTTTAACTTCACTAGAACAAGTAGGTTAATTTCTATTCAACCTACTTCCAGATGAAGTGGTAATTCTGATTACAGTAGGTTACTAGTTTTCACGGAGAATGAGCTTTTCCTGAATTCTAACACTTTGATTTTTATCAGTGTGAAGCTGTTGGCAGGGTAGCCGATATAATTCAGATTCCTGCTTTTTTGTGCAGACAGGTTAGACTGATAGAAAGCAATTCTCGGTCAAAACTTGCTTTTACACCATAAGGCTTTAGTCTTGAGCATGTATCTAAGTCCACTCTTTTATTGATTGTCATGATATATGGCAGAAGGTTATATCAATTATTTTATACCTTCCTGGAATGACAGACAGATCTGCTTGTGGCAGCTGCCAAGACTGGGAAAATTATCAACATCAAGAAGGGCCAATTTTGTGCTCCTTCTGTAAGTATTTGGCTCCCTTCCTCTTCATGTATTTCGTTTTTTATTTCTGCTGCTGTTTGCCATAAGTTACTGCGAGTGCCATAGTTGTAACTGCCTGTACTATGGTCAATTGGCTTTTTAGGTCATGGTAAATTCTGCTGAAAAGATAAGGATGGCTGGAAATGAAAATGTTATGGTTTGTGAGAGGGGCACAATGTTTGGCTATAGTAAGTTCTCCTAGCTTATTCTTCTTCTGCTCCTTTTTTTCCCCCTCAGCAGATGTGAAATTGAAGGCAAGCTTTAATTAGGTTCAAACTATTATTTAATTATGTTATATCCTGTGAAAAATGTCTCAGAACAGAAGTGTATCGTAGTTTTGCCCTCTACGGCTATACTACAGATTGCCATATATGCTGAGGGCGCTACCATACTACATAGATAAACAACTGGTTACAATACCTGAAACTAAAATTGTGCACAGTTGTGCAAACGATCTTTCTAAATTTCCATGAACAGAGGTTGCTTGAGTCTTTCTTGAAGCTCACCTCATCCTGATACTATTGGATTAATATTAGCATGTTCTGGAAGTACTAGAGAAAATTTTGTCACTTTCTTGGTATGTTATGCAGATGACTTGATTGTTGATCCACGCAACTTGGAGTGGATGAGGGAGGCCAATTGTCCTGTTGTAAGATTGTCCGAGCATTCTGTGTTTTGCATCAACGTCAAATATTCCATTATCAGTGCATCCAGATAGCATAATCTCTCAATATATTTATTGTGTTGTTCATCTGCTTCTTGTGTGAGCTAAATCTTGAAAGCTTGATCTAGTTGGATTATTATCCTTCAGGTAGCTGATATAACACATTCACTACAACAACCTGCAGGGAGAAAGGTATGCGTTCACTCTATGATTAATTTAATGGAATAGAGATACTATATTAGATATAAATAAACCTTATAGATCCTTGGAGACTGGTTATTTGCGGCTCGCATTTTTAGTATCTATGATGGCTTTACCACTCCCGTTTTAAATTTAATCCCACAGTTGGTGATGTTTCTTTTTTCTTCTTCCTTTTTTATTTTTTTTTTCTCTTTCCGTCTTATTGTCTTTTTCTTTTATTTATTTATTTGATTGTTTTTTCACTGGGGTTTGAGGGGTTTGAACTGAAGACCTCTCCTTGGATAGAGGAGAGATGATCCACTTTGACCCAAGGGGCGATGGCCAGTGAGGCTTCTTGGTGAAACTAGACGGTTATGTGATGATTTAATGATCTTATTGTTGGGGCTAAACTACTAAGAGTTGTACAAAAAGTAGACGGTAGGAAACTATGAGAAAGTAGGATCTTGATGCCACAGTTCACTTGTTCAAGAGTACTGAGTCCATTCTTTCCTTTTTCCAATGTAATGCCTTGGAACAAGAAATTTGGTAAGGAAAAGTAGAAAGAAAACAAAAAGGATCAAAAATGAAAGCAAAGAATACTATCATTTGAAGCAAAGAAAATTTTCTTCCTATTTTCCTTATCAAAAACCGAGAACCAAACGGAGGGCAAGTGTTACTTTTCCTTTCTCTCTATAGTTGTTATATAGATAACATCTCTATTTACTTGAACAGCTGGAAGGTGGTGGTGTTGCCAGTGGTGGTCTTCGTGAACTGATACCTTGCATTGCTCGGACAGCAGTCGCAGTTGGGGTGGATGGAATCTTTATGGAGGTTGGGGGTTTGATCCTTGTCAATCAATATAAATTGCCATTCCTTTTCTTTTCCATCTAATGCAGTGTTTGGCTTGCAGTTCATACAAATATCTAATGTTGATAACTTGAATGATGAATTTGTTACAGAGCCTAGTTGCTCATTGAACTTTTAGCTGAGTTTGCTTTCATAATTATGTGGATATGTAGGTGCATGATGACCCATTAAAGGCTCCAGTAGATGGTCCAACGCAGTGGGTAAGTTTATTGGGGCTAGAATGTTTTAGATGGGAGCTCTGTATTTTGGATTCCCTTGAACACAAATAAGCAGCTTTCTTCCTGGGTACAGTAAGTGGTCTGAGTTGACTTCCCTTTCCATCTTTTGTTATGCAGCCTCTACGTCATCTGGAGGAACTGCTGGAAGAGCTCATGGCTATTGCTGTAAGATTCTGTCTGTGCCTTGTATAAATGGTTAAGGTCTTATTAAACATAAAATGACAAGGTCCAAAATGAAAGAAGAGTACATTTGATGCAATTGTAATTTAGGTATAGAGGCAGAATGATCTGGCAGAATAACATGAAAACCGTAAACTGCGCTCAGGCATGTGAATAAAAGGATAAAAAAGGGAGAGTGAGGCGTAACAAGTGGTACTACCAGCATATAGTCTATCGGGAAAAATGACACTTTCAAAAGTCTGTTTCAATCTAAGTTCGACCTTTGTGATCATATTAAAGAATTGATAGTATAGTGTGATTGGCCATGCATGTTTGTTGTCAGAGACCACGATGCCATTAGTTATTCAACTTTTTCTTTTTTGTCTAATGTTTGTGAAACTCTTTTCTCCTTTAACTCGTGTGCTTGTCTTTTATAGAGAGTTAGTAAGGGGAAGCAACATTTTCAAATTGATCTCAGTCCATTCCGTCCATGAGAAACACAGCATCTACTGTAGGTAACATTCTGAATAAACCAGTTGAGGTTTTCTATAATTGTTGTGTGTCTTTTTGTGTGCACAACTGTGATAGGAATGAGGATATGAACTTTTTACTTAGCCATATGTTTCTGTGTTGATGTTTGTTTGTTTACCTTAGCCATATGCTTCAACTTTGTTTATTTACCTTAGCCATATGCTTCAACTTTGTTTATTTACCTTAGCCATATGCTTCAACTTCTATATTGTCAATCAGAGTAACATTTCCTTATACAGTTCTTTACTTTTGTTTCTTGGACAGCTTTTCAAATTTGTGGTGCCTGTTATTATTATAGATGAAGCAGTAATGGAGTTCAGTGCTATCAGTTCTCTTGGCAATCACGTGAATTGAATGCGGACTGAAATACATCTCTTATTTTATTAGCTGCAGGTCACGTTACTTCCTTACGAAGCCTGTAGTGAATGTTCCATGGCCAGGACATGATGGGCACTATTTGAACAGAACCTTGGCTTGAAGATTCATTTTGCTGTGTTTTTCATTGGTTTGATGATTTGTATCAATAACCTTGCCTGTATGTTAGTCAACATAGAATTTCTTCATTTCTTTTTCCTGAACTTGATACTACCATGGCTCAAGCAAGTCAAGTCCCAATTTAACTTATAACTTTGCATTTGCTGGAGATACTGCTTATTTGGCACGTATATGAACCAAGTAGTGTCTGCATGCAAGTTTCTGAGTATCTGAGGTACAAAATGATAGGGCAAAGTTTATCCTGGAAACGGAAAGGCTGAAACATAATTTTAGCGCCAGGACTCTGAAACTTGTTGCTTTTATTCCTTCCTACGTCAATTTCATATTGGGGTGTGCATTCCATCAGTTTGGTATGCACCGAACCAAAATTTTAGTCCAAAAATGGGTACTGAATATTGAACCAAAACTTCAATTCAGTATGTACCAAAATAAGTTGCATTGCAGTTTGGTATTGTGCCGAACCACCGAAATTTAATTATAAAAAACAATAAAAATATATAAAAAGAAACTGTGTTTTGGTCTCAATTATCTTATATATAATTGTATATGTGTATATATATATATATATATATATATCTATGTGTGTGTGTGTTCAGTATTTAGTTTGATATGGTGTATTGAAAATCAAAATCGAAAGCGAACTGAATATCAATTTTTTTTAAAAAAGAAGTTATCAAGTGTCAAGAATTTGGATCGACATTAGATTTGTAACAAAATTTCGATTCCTACACGATTTGGTCGGCTTACTAAACTATGCACGCCCATTTTTTATCTTATTGCTCCCTTGATCTTGTTTCAGAAATGAAACCTAGAATTAGTTCTGGTGAGTGGCATTGAGGGGAAAAAGCAAGTATATTGCCGTATTGCTTACATAGTCCTTTCATTAGAAAATTTGCACACGTTTTTTTTAAATAAAAAAATTAAACAACACTTGTGATATACAAATTATTATTTTCTGAATTAGTATAATGTTAATTTTAGTGCAAAATTATATTTATGTTCCTGTCATTTATTTTCCATAAAGGAACATATTCTCTCTTCAATAGTTCTTTTAGCACTCTTAATGTTTCATTATTAATTTATCCTTAACGTTAAACAAAACTGTTTTACCATTTCATCTCTGAGTATAGATCTACAAGAACTAATAATTTTGAAAAAAAAAAAAATTAAAAGAAGATAGTCAATTGTTTGTTCTCTCCTCTCTTATAAAAATAGATTCATGCGCTTATCTCGCGCCTCTTTTCAACGAGATCTTTTTGTTTCTCTTTCTGTTATTCTCTCTCTCATCTTTCATATCCTTGTCTTCGATATTTATTTTAATCTATATTTTTGTTTAAAGTTTTAGATCATTTTTTGTTTGTTTAAATCTAATAAACATGTCAAAAATAATTAGAATTGTGTATTCATGTAAAAAATCTAATGATTTCTTATTTTTATATTGTTCAAGTTTGAACACGTTAAATTACATTTGGCGTAAATTTTTATTTCTAACAGAATCAATTTTAACATCTATTTTTGTGAGGGCGGCCACACCTTGTATTAGAAAATTATCGAACACATTCTCCTTTTATGTTGTGCAAATTTTACCTTTCTTATACCGATACGATGAAATAGTAAAGAATTTGTATTCCATTAGTAATAAAAGCTATGGAAGAGAGAATACATTATGTATAAGAAATCATAATATTAATAATAATACAAAATAAAATAATGGCAACAGCATAAATAAGAGTTTGCATTAAAAAATTATTTATTTTTATTAATTTAAAAAGTTTAACAAATTCTCCCCTTTAAATATCAATGCCCTATTCGATAGCTTTAATTATTTAAACACATTCCTCCTCCCCCTCAATAATAACTTTTCTTAGTGTTTTGATGTGGCTTTGCAAGTCATCCACATCCTATATTTTTTTACAGGTGTTTCTTCCATAGACCGAGTGTTTACATCTACGGTTCAAATTTAGCCACGTGTTATATGTATTAATTTTTTTATAAAATACATATAACACATGGCTAAATCTGGACCGCAAGGTGCATAGATGGGACCTATACACTAGGTACATATAAGAATTTTTCATTTTTTTACTCACTTTATCTCCACACTCTTCAAATATACGTTCGAACTTTTTCTTATGTGAGCTAAAATTTAGGGTATGTTTGGATGAGTTCTTTAAAAAAAGTACTTCCCGAGCTATCTATTTGATAATAAAATTATTTTTAAATCAAATAATTTTGTATTTGGATGAAATAATTAAAAGTATTTGAAAAAGTTACCCTGAATAACTTTTAAAACAAATCAATTTTTTTCCTACTGTTGCTTTTTTTTTTTTAAAAAAAGCTCATTCAAACATAATTATTTTTTAGTAAAATATTTTTTTTCTCTAAAAAATAAGTGCTTCTATTCTTCAAAAAACAAAAACAAAAAAACAAACTATAGTCAAACGAAGTATTCAACTAAAAGGTGCATATTTTAAATTGTTTGGATAAACAGAAAAACAAGCACATTTGAAGTCATCAATTATAATAAAAGGCGAGTCAACAAGTGTATGATAACTATTAATAAACTACCATTTCGTAAAGTTTTACTTTTTATTGCAAAAGAATAAATATGGACATTTTCGAGCTAATTAGTACGAGACTTAATTGAAGGAAAAAAACAAGGGTGTTTTTGTCAAATCAACCTCCATTCAAACCGTGAGAAGGGCGGCCTTTATAGCCGAATTTATTCAACGGTAAAATCTTCTAACAAATACAAACAGCCATTCAACTTTCCTCTTTGCTTCTCTTTAAATTTCCCCTTTCGGAATCACTGTCCCCCAAGAGCATGGTAAGCCTTTGCATTATTGGTTCTTAATTGTTCGATTAGTTTTCTGTTTTTATAGTTTGTGCATTTTTTTGATTCTTTTATTTCATTATCCGTGCTTGATTGTGTAGGAAAATATGAATCGTTTGGGAGAATCTTGAAGGATTATACATACAGATTAAGAAATTGTAGCCCAAGTTGGAATTTAGAAGAAGTAATTGTTCATTCAGAGTTGTGACGAAGTGAATTTGGTCCAAGAAAGATATGGTGGCCACTCGGGTACAACCACGGAAAACCCTAGTTTTGTTTTGAGCATCTGTATCTTTGGTCCCTTTCTTCATCAGTTTTTTTTTTAGTATCTTGATTTTCTTGATGAGCACCCGTTATAGTGTAGTCCCTGGGCGTGTGTAATTTGCATCTTTCTTCTTCAGTTAATGTGATTCTCTCTGCAAATACAGAGAGGCTAATATACTTCCATCATTTCTGATTTTCGGCTGTTCTGGG
Source organism: Petrea volubilis (assembly GCA_026212405.1). NCBI lineage: Eukaryota > Viridiplantae > Streptophyta > Magnoliopsida > Lamiales > Verbenaceae > Petrea > Petrea volubilis. The sequence goes on from CM047870.1 coordinate 8,183,735, forward strand.
ATTTTTTCATAATTTTCTTGATAATTAAAGAGACACCTAATTCTTGATTTTCTTGACAATTAAGGGGAGACTGAATCCGCTCACAGATGGAGGGCCCCATGGCCAGAAACTGAGCAACAGTCGTAATTTCCGTAATCAGTATTTAAACCACTCTTTTCCGTATTCTTGTTCTACTGGCTTACTTCTAATTGTATTTACCACGTTTCTAAGTAGGCCAAGTGAAGAATTTCAAGATTTATGAGGAGGCTGACAAAGTAAAGAACTTTGATACTCTCAACAATGGTACCAAGTAAGTGGTATTCAGTTTCCTGTTTACATCTTTTCCAGTCATTATCAAGTTTCTTGTTCTTGGGTGATCGAGCTCCCTCCTCCTTTTTGGAGATTTCTTTGCACTTAATAGCTTGTAGAACACGTCCAAGGAGAAGGGATCCTTTTGGTTAAACTCTATTTTATTTTAAAAATGATATGGGATTTTCTCTCTAAAATTTTGGTTTATACCTGGCAATAAGTGGTAGAAGTTTTCCGTTTCTGCTTGTCTGATATTCCTTTCTGTTTCCATCTTGCTTTCATAAATTCCAGAGGAAAATATATTCCACGCATCAGTGATAGCTCGCTGCTCAGTGATTCAAAGGTTAGCATATCTTTGGGTTTTGCACTCAATTGTCAATTTTGCGCTTGGTACTTTTATCATGAGAACTGATATGTTTGACTACATTTTCTTGTTTGTATGTATAGAGAAGTTTCAAGAATTTGGAGAAGAGCAAAAGCAAGCCAGATAAATCTGGTAAGCAGTAGAGGTCTATGTAAAATTTCAGGGACTAAGCTGTATTTGATACTTTAAGAATCTCATTCTGAAAACTTAGGTCTCATTTCAGCAAATTCAAATGTTGGAAGAAAAGTTTTGGCTGATATTGGAAATGTGAAGCACAGCTTCTCAAAACCTGACCCAGGAAAAAGCTCTAGGCTCGTGTAAGTGGTTTTGAAACTTTTAGCAACTTGAAAAACTTCTTAAATTTGGTTGTATAGTTCTCATTATGGACTGAAGGCATATGTAGTGAAAGTCTTGTGCAAAGATGTACCAATTCAGTGACTGATATTAATGTAATCATTGGAACAATCTTCAAGTTATCTCATTGAATCCCTCAACATAGTTAGTTTTGGCATGTCACCATTTTCTCTCTCAAAAAGAGAAGAAATTAATGTAGAAAATAAGATGTGGAAGAAAGAAGAGAAGTACAATTATCATGTTATGATCCAGTTTTTGTTGTTCTAATGTGTCACCTTACTGCAGGAAGGGCAAAAGTGTGACAATGTTGCATACACAAAGGTACATATGTTTGAGTATCAGATAACATTTGTATTTAATATTTTCATCATTCTAATGCATCAGCTTACTGCAGGAAGGGCAAAAGTAAGGGAATGTTTTATCCAGAAAGGTATGTGTTTATGAATTTGAAATGAACTTGATATTTAAGACATACAAACAACACTAGAGCCTATTGTTCAAAGTATTGTACTGGTTCTGTTCTGCCTCTAGATCTTTCCAGGATGTTTGTCAGCCTTTTGCATGTATTTTCTGAAATTATCATTATGCATTTTAAATTCTCATTCATTTTTGATGTTTTCTTAGTCGCCGAGACACAGTGGATTTGGGCAACACCGAAGCAAGTTCATCAGACAAACCTTCAAGGGTATGCAAATAAATGCTGATCACGAATTTGCCACCTTCAGATTAACTGCTACTCAAAATGAGGAGTATTTGGCACTGCAAATTTCATACATCATCGTACACCTGTGGTGCACCTTTTTTGTCTTTAAATCTACAAAAAGTTGCTTAAGAACGATATTAGGAATGAAAATAAATGCAGTTCACGAATTTGCCACCTTTAAGTGAACAGCTGCTCAAAATTAGGAGTATTTGGCACTGCAAATTTCATACATCATATTACACATGTGGTGCACCTTTGTTGTCTTTAAATCTACAAAAAGTTGTCTAAGAACCATATTAGGAATTCCAGACTTTAGCGTATGTCCAAATAGCATTCTGTGGGTACATGACTGATGATAAACATTTATTCTGGAACTGATATTATGATTGCTTGATCTTACTGAGTAATAAGAGAAGTATATCTCCAACAATTTTTATGCTAGTATGTGTTCCCCTGAAGCTAATTTGTACCATTTGGATTTTGGAAGAAGTTTAGCACTAATGGAAATCTGTAGGCTTCAAGGTGTTGCATGGTACAGAAGATATTGAACAGTGTCAATTTGGGAAGATAAATGCATCTGCAGTGCTCTAATTTCTCTATTTTTAGCAACTCTTTAGGACAACCACGCTCTGAAATTGCCTATGAAACAGGAAAGCATTAGAGTGGACCTTATTCAAGCTACAAACGACAATCAAACTATAAAGAAGTGTAAGTTTTTGTTTGCACTGTCAGTGTAATACATAAATATGTGTATAAAGGTTTCTCTGCCTAACTTGTTTGCTTTGCTGGATAGCAGCTGCTGTGGAAAGTACGAAGGTCACCTCTGATGAGCCGAGGACCAAATTTCAAGGCCGTCGCTCTGCCATCACAACAGCTACTGCAACTGGCAGGTATGCTCCAAAACTTTTTCGTGCTTATAGACCAGAAAATTTGTAAATGTTTAAGCTTTAGATTTATCTTATATAATGTTAAGGAAAATTTTTTCTCCTTTGGTTTCAGGAAATCTATTAGGAATCCTCTCCATCAGACAAGGTTTCTGGATATGCACTTTATTTGTCTGTTGATTATTTATTGTAAATGATTTGAATTGCCAGTGATGTGCCTATTTTCTTGTTTATGGTGTCTTGAAGAAAATCGTTGCCAGTACTAAAGCAGGTCAGCCGGGTGGAAACCAGTGACAAGGCAAAGGTTTTGTTGATATCGCATCTGATTTAATAATCATGGAATTTCTTAAATATGGTATGAGTTTGACATAGTTCTATTACATGTTGCTACAGGAAAATTCTGTGAGATCAGATAATTTTAGGGGAAAACATGGCTTCCCTGGTAAGCTCTTTTTATTATGGCATCTTCTCAAAATTTACTTGCACCAAGAGATATTCATGAACATGATCGTAATCTTTGCTACTGTTTTTCTTGCTCTCAGTGAAGCCCAGTGTCACGAGAAGTCTTGTACCGAAGCCTAGCAATTTGCGCAGCCGTCCTTTGGGAAATAGAGTTAGTGATGGCTTTGTAGTAATGTAAGTCATATAAGATGCAGGCTTCTACACACAATTTGGATTCATAAAGAGTGTTAACCAAATGAATTACTGATTTTATATATTTTGAAGTGGTACTGTTTCCATATTATAACCCACAGTTTGGATTCTGCATAAAGGTGTTAACCAAATGAATTGCTGATTTTATATATCTTGAAGTGGTACTGTTTCCATATTATAACCCACAGTTTGGATTCTGCATAAAGAGTGTTAACCAAATGAATTACTAATTTTATATATCTTGAAGTGGTACTGTTTCCATATTATACCCATTCTGATGGAGTACTTCTATCTACTAGGAAAACTGCTGCATTTCTTTTCTTTTTGTTTGGGTTATATACCGACAATACCGTCCTGACACTTCTTAGTACTTCTGGATGCTTATACAAAGATTTGAATCCCTTGACTGTCATCCGCTTATACATAGTATTCAAGTTCTTCTGTTTTTAGTATCAATGAATATCCTTATTTCGGTACAGCCTGAAAAGTGGCATTTTTTCTAACCCCTAAAACTGGATTGCAATATGTACTTTACATCTTTTCATTTAGCTTCTGGGAAAAGTTTACATTTATCGAAACTTTGTAAATCAACAGAAATTCCATGAGGCAGACCTCTGTGAGTTTACATTGACTGTGCAACCCTCACATCACATATCATTTAAAATAACATGTAGTCTGTGTTTTATAAGTATAGTTTTGTTTGTTTATTGACATGGCATATTCTTGTCAGGGGGTCAAAAACTCAAACTAAGGTTGATTCAGGAGTATCATCAAGGAGGAAATCTGTCAAAGTGAGTGACAGAGTGAGCATTCTGTTTTTCTTCTTGTCCTGCCCCATTTGCGTTGCAATGACATTTAGCTATTACTTTGTTTATTGTAGTTGCTTGATTCCATTTACTTGTATTGATCATCCTCAGAGTTCATTTGGTTCCAGCATTTATTTTGCGTGGGTTGGTCATTAACAGGTTTGCTTTCTCTTGTAAGTTTCATGAAACAACACCTACACGCTATTGCAAGATATGCTATGCTCAGCAATATATGGGAGCAGTGAGTGACTTAGTATGACTAAAGAAGATCATTAGAGGTTTAAATTGAACTGTATGTTGCATGTAACTGAACAACAATCCTTTGATTTTCAACAATTGGATTCAGCGGTGTTTCAGGCTGTGTCTCTTCCTCTTGGGCTTGAGCTAAGGGATACTAACTGTGACTAATAACCACTAAGGACGGATACTTTTTCTATGGCCTTGAAATGTTTTTGACATTTAAAGGCATCTAGACCTCTTTGTGTCAAGAGTGTTTTTTAAACAGAGGACAATCCTTTTGACCATTATATCGGATTACCTTCTGATTGACATAAGTGTTTTGTAATGCTAAGTTGGCATTTGGCAATGGAACACTATTGTTTTTAACTTGGTACAATATACGCATTTGGTCTATGCCATGGGTTTGGTTATTGTAGTGTAATCAAATCAGAATTTCCTGTTAAAAGCCTTGTGTATTTTCATCCAGATAATATATCAAAGTATAGGCTGGAAAAAACCGAATTTGAACTTTTGAAGCATTTGCATTTACTATCACCATACTTATGGCCTCTTGAAACTACTCATTTTCCAGAAACAACCGCGACTGATCCAAAATCAAATGTTCTCTTCTTTCTTGGGAAGCTTTCTTATTAAGTCATCTCACTTTTGTTTTCGCCAAGTTGGTCATATGTCTCTTGATTCTGACCATAGTAAAACACTCCATTCCTTAGAAGAGGTACGCTGGATTGTTAAGTTATAAATGGAAACATGAGATTGGGCATTTCAGTTCTGATCCTCACCTGAGGCTGTTGTTCATACTTCATGGGTGGTCCAAGAAATAATGTTGAGTGTTCATAACCAGTAGAGCAATTGTTACCAGTTCTGGAATCAGAAAAAAGACATGCAGATGTAATGGATGGCAGCTAAACCCATGCAGAGTTTACTTTGTAAATACATTAATGGGTTTGTACATAAATTGCTTGGATATTAAAGATGCTACTGCTGTTCTCTAAGACATATATCTGTGTCTCTCCTCTGTGACAAGACACATTTACTGTGGGAAAATCCGAATATCAGCATGCCTAATGTGGGTGGGATGCAATAATGGTTGATTGCCACTAAAGATGGATTCTATCTTTCTCTTTTTCCCCTTTCAAATTTTAAGTTTATATACTAGAGAAAAAACAAAATCGATGGAACACTCTATCTTTGGAATAGTTTTCATGCTATTAATGTACAGGTGGTTTGGTATTACATTGAAATGCTAAAAGCTATTGACAATTGAAAGTGACTAGCCATGTTGAAATTTTCGAGTAACTAACCTTTTCAGAACTTACGGTGGTTTTTAAAACTGAAGGTTAAGCAGAAATAGCATTCTATTGCGGTCCTAATCAATTCGTCTGTCATTTTGATGCCCAGCCCACTGTGAAAACTACAATTACAGCTCCAAACGCTCGGAGAATTTCAAAATTGAATGACATGCTCACTACAAAGAAATTGAGGTCAAGACCTGTTGATTCATCCAAGAGAAAGCAGGACAAATCTCCTGTATCCAAAAACATTCCTTCTGATGTATTCCTTGAGGAACCTGTTCCACAGGAGGATATTTCTGGTGGTCCTGTTGCAAGGAGAAGATCTGATCGCAGGAACTCATTTACTTGTTCGCTAATGTCCAGACCAAAGGTAGTACCTACTAATTTGTCCTTAAAAAATTCACTTGTTTATCTCTTGTTGCTGCTAAACTGGCATAGTTCTGCAGTTGCTAAAGGAATGTAGTAAAGCTACGTCACATGAACCTTTGCCCAATATTTATGACGATCGCAATCCTCTTGAAGTTTGTGATTATGTTGACGATATATATCAATATTATTGGGTTATGGAGGTTAGTTATATCCCTATGATTTCATCATCTTAATGTTTTCTTCTTCTCTTTTTTTTTTTTTGGGTATGAATCATCATCTTGGTGTGTAGTACTACTTAGTTTCAATTTTCTGCATACTTGATCTTTTTCATTTTCCTCCTGTTTGGTAAATTACATTCATTTAAGTAATAACCTTCTGAAGTATCTTATTTCAGGGACAGAATCCTCCATTTAAGAACTACATGGAAATTCAGAGGGATATTACACCCCAAATGCGTGGTATATTGGTCAATTGGCTTATTGAGGTCCCTCACTCTTATCTTTACCATTTTCTCCACTACTTCAGTAGCTTCCAATTGCTGTATTCTAACAACCAATTGGGTTACAGGTTCATCTAAAATTTGATTTGATGGAAGAAACTCTCTTCCTCACTATTACGCTCTTAGACCGCTACTTATCCCTTGAGAACATCAAGAAGAATGAAATGCAGTTAGTTGGCCTTACTGCTCTCCTGTTGGCGTCAAAGTATGAAGACTTTTGGCATCCCCGGGTAATGATTTTAATTCATGCAAATATTGCAGTCTATAACTAATGAGTTAGTAGGCAAATATTGCACGGTTATAAACCTTAAATAAATAGATATCTTCTAACCTAATTTGTTGGCAATGTCCACAGGTAACTGACTTAATAAGCATCTCAGCAGAGTCGTACACTAGGGATCAAATGCTTAAGATGGTGAGTGCAGGCCTTCTCTTTGTATGGAGTCAAATCTTCAGTTTTGGCTGCACAAATTGAGTTTTCAAATCTTTTCAGAAACATTAATTCTTCGTAGTAATGAACACCCATTACTAAATTACCACGAAAACAGAGAAGAAGGAGAAATAAAGTGAACAAGAAAAAAACTCACATTATACTATATGTAGAAGTAGCGGTGCTAGACTAAGTATAAGTTGTACATTTTCTGAATTTCAGGAGAAGACAATCTTAAGGAAATTGAAGTTCCGACTTAACGAGCCAACTCCCTATGTCTTCATGCTTAGGTTTCTCAGGGCTGCTCAATCAGATATGAAGGTAATTAGTAAACTCTGTTAAACAGGAAGCCTGATGCACAAGCACACCAGTTTCTATTCATTTTTTGACACATTTTGGTCTCTCTCTAAATATAATTAATATGTTTCTGACCATGCACACCTTGGACTGTGGAATTAATTATGAAACTATCCTTCACGTCGGCAACTTACTTGACTTTTTGCATTTTTTCCAGTTTCAACACCTTGCTTTTTACCTCATTGAACTGTGCTTAGTTGAATATGAAGCTGTGAACTACAAGGCCTCTATGCTATGTGCTTCTGCTATATGTGGCACGATGTACAATGCAAATGAGTCCACCGTGGACTCCACTCCTAGCAAAGCACGCACGCTACCAAGAATCTCAAATCAGGTTCGTTTTTGTTGGACGTTTTGCTTTTCTATACTGGAAATTTTGCTTTTATAGATTCAGTTAACAATATTTGAATTATGTTTCAGGGGTTGTGCGGAGATGATCCTAAAGTTTCACAAAGCTGCTAAAACTAGTCTACTAAAAGTCAGTAACGAGAAATATATGAAGCTGGAGTACAGCAGGGTTGCAACTCTAAAGCCTTTGAATAGGCTTCCTCCCTTGTAACATCTCTCTCTCCTCAACTTTCTTAACCTGTATTCTTTGTGCGTGCTGCTCATAATTACTGAGGCCGCATTTACTTTTATTGTTGAGTGTATGAAAGGTTCGGTTATGAAGCCCTTGTAACATCCCTCTCTTTCTCCTCAACGTTCTTAACCTGTATTATTTTGGCGTGTTGCTCATAACCACTAAGGTCACATTCACTTTTATTCTTAAGTTTATGAAAGGTTTGGTCATGAATAGAAAAATCAAATGTTCCGAGATGAATATATTGTTTTAAAAGGTTAGTTTACTTTACTGGTTTGGATAGGTATAATTAGCCTAGATTTCTTGTTCTTGTTTACTACTTTACTTATTATGTTGGGTTTGTGCAGTAGTAATATTCATCTGTGAGGGATGAGCAGCATCTGTACAAGTAGTTAATTACTAGTTTGCCCCGCGCTATCATTTGGTGCAGTAGTAATTTTCATTTGTGCGGGATGTGCATTTTAGCACATATGCACGAGTAGGGATGAAAGGTGGTTTATTTAAGGATCAAAGTTTGAGGTGTTAAATAAATGTTTCACAAGCTGACTTATACGTGGGTTTAAGGGTTTAAAGTGGTTTGTCAACTAGAAATGTTAAAAAAAAATGTTAATTACTTAAAAAAAAAAAAAAAAAAAAAACGAATAGGATATGCTCTTGATCTATCGATCACCTATTATTATATTATTGTGGGTAAAATATAAGTTATTACCTTCACTATGGTTTATGTTGCACTTATCCTCCTATGCTTCAAAAAATATTACTTACTTCATTGACTAGTTGACATAGTATTTTTAATTGGATGTTTTATCTTATTATTTTAGTATCGAACTTGCGTATAAAAAGTCTCTTCAAATATCTTATTAAATATTATAAGAAATTTGTAACTAACCCAAACACCGTCGTTAGTGGAAAACGATGCCGTCTTTAAGTTGGTTGTTATATCTCTTTCTAAGTTTATATGATGACGAAAAAGAAAACATATATTTACAAAAACATTGAGTGGAATGGATAGGCCTGTCGTATTTAGTAATTTTGGTTTATTGAGTCACATGAAATTAGTCTTATTCTTATATGATCATAATTTTTTTGATAAAGTGTTTTATGACCACATATACCAACAACCTAATCCTCTTGTAACGTCTCCAATACGGTCATAGTGGCAGAAAATTTTCCTCGAGACTTGTACATGAAAGATCATGTTGGGCGAATTAACCTAATTAAATGAACTCATTCAAATCCTTGTGTTGGGTTGATATTTTAACTTGTGATCTAACTGGTGGGCAAAAGTAAGTGCCTTCTCCGTAAGATACCGACTGCTTTTGATCAAAATGTAATATTTGGGCCCGTCATAGCACCATAACAAATGCCCACTACGTTGCATTATTGGTCTTCTTTCAGCTCATTCTGATAGACTATGAGGGTGTTTGGCTAAGCTTATAAGCTCTTCCAAATATCTTATAAGATGTTTGAGAGCTTATAAGATGGTGCAAAGTGTTTGGCAAAAATTTTAGAGGTGGAGCTTATAAGCTCCTCAAATAAGATGTTTAAGAGCTTATAAGCTCTTTTTAAAAAAGTAAGGAGGTAGCAACTTATTTTTTAAGATCTACCAAACTCTTTTATTTTTAACCAAATTAATTACAATATTGCCATTACTAACATCTTATAAGCTATACCCCTTCTTATTTATCCAAACACTTTAATAACTTATTTTTAAATAAGATTCAACATCTTATAAGCTCCTAAAACATCTTATAAGATGTAGGAGCTTATAAGATGTTTTAAATAAGCTTAGCCAAACACCCTCCATAGTAGGTGTGTAAACAACTCAAATTGAGCGAATAAAGTATTGTTTTAAATGTGATTTGAAAGTCGATCTCAAACGAGCTTTAATCGTGTCAAACTCAAGCCAAGTTCGAGCAAGTTAAAAGTTTTATGCATATATTATCATCTTTTAATTAATTAAGTCGAGTTCGAGTTGAGTTTCAAATTTTATCAAACAAAAAATGTATTCAAATTTGATTTGTTATACTTAATGAATTGAGTTTAAACAAACTTTTTATAATAGATAAGTTCCTTAATTTGAATAGACAAACGAAAAGGCTAATCTTGATCCCATGCTCCTCCTTTCATTGGGTTTCCAAAAAGGGTCAAGAAATCTTTCCCTACGCGTTGATCCTCATGCAATTCCTAAGCTATGCGTGGAAATGAATGACAGAGGGAACAACACGATGGTGAAAAACAATAATTGTTTTCCAAAAGTTAAATTGTTGATGGTTTTTAAATTATTGGTGATTCATGTTTACCAAGTAAAACATTTTTTTTTCCTTTTCTGAATGAAAACGGTCTATTATAATAAATCGAATACGTGAATACTATTACAATCAATACTCTCAAATAAAGAACAAACTATTATAATAATTTATAATTAATATTGTTAAATAAAGAATAAATTATTATAATCATTTAATTATCAAATATCAAACTACCATACAGTAAAAACAAATTAGTATATGATTAGGGCAATACTCGAATTTAGGGGGATTCGAACCCACGACCTAACCTATGCTTCTCGGGCCTTGTCATTAAAGAAAGAATTTTCTATAAATATGTCAAAACTTTAAACGGGTAATTATTTTGTCTAGAATCGTTGCCCATATTAAACAAATAATATACCTTATATTATGTCATATCACCTCCTACTTTTGCCTCTAATACCCAAAATCCCACAAACAGTGGGATTTGACATAACCGAATTTCAACACCAACCTGTCCTAATTCAACATTAGATAGACCTCACACATTCACTAAAAATCTAAAATCAAAACAACATCATATGTGTTTTAATGCACGGCTAAGACTCAACTTTGATGACAATTTTTTGAGTGATATTTTAAAGGGATAACGTTCTTATCCTCTCCATTTCATAGTCGACTGTGACATTAAAAATGTTTTTATGCACATAATAGATAGGACCTCCCCCACAACAAATCCCTAAACCTGTCCATTTTCCCTTTTATTTTCTGTACGTGAGCATTGTTCATCCACATTCATCCATCGAGAAATCGACGTGTTTCAACATTTTTTGTGCTACCTGACCTAGCTTTCAAGCGTTACTTTAACAAATAATTCTGGTTTTTTGTTATTTTGTTGCTTAAATATTAAGATATACAATCCAGGAAACTGACTCGAACTTTCGCAAAAGCTTTACTTTTTTAGTTAGTGGGAGATTTCTTTTTTGTAAACAAATTGCTCGATAATTTGACAGAATATCTTTGCTAGAATACTCTTACTTTACTCTTTTAATTTGACACAGTCTGATTGGACACCATATTCAATTTTGCAAATTCTGTCGTTTAAATTTGACCAACAAACTTATATGCAAGAATGGTAGGTGCACTAAAAATCAATATTCTTGGATACTTACGAGGTATTACGAAATATATGTTGCGAGTTGTTCGATATTCTACTATTATTATAAATCTCAAGAGATCACTTGACGCCGTATGTAGAAACGAATTGTAATGTGTCTCTTTTTACGTTCCATAATTGGTGACTTTTGATGATAATAATATAGTGCCAAGCAATTTGATTAGCTTATAAGCTTCGCCCTCCACTTTATTCTGTGAGGTATCTTTTTAATATGTCGACTGAACGCCGATATCTGTATTCAGTAATGTATTTGGATATATATATATATATATATATATATTTATGAGATATTTGGACAATATCATTGTTATCCTTTTGTTTTGGTTAAAATAATCGGCTTGATTGAAATTGGATAAAAAGAAGTTGAAAGTTGTGATTTTTATTTTTTTTTTCAATTTTTATTTTACTCCTTTCACAAAAATGGGAATCAGCCCAAAAAGTGACTACAAAGTTGGACAAAGATAGTAGCACAAAATCGATGACATGTTTAATATTCTTTTGGCTTAAGGCTTTGGGTGAAGGAGGGGTCCCCAAATTATGTGGTATGTTAGTGCACTACCTGAAGTAACCACACATTATATTTCTTGTATTTTTCGAACAAGAGGGGGGATATGCTAGTTTATGACAGCAACGCCCCCAACTCAATTTAATTAAATGTTAAAATTGTCCCCTACATATATTGTTAGATAAAATCTATGTTGCTTCACTAGGTCTTTCCGATATTACAATTGTATTTTGTGGTTGGAATTTGGGAGCAATTTAGACCAGTTGCTTCGAGCATATAACCACGCTGAGAGAGAGAGAGAGAGAGAGAGAGAGAGAGAGAGAGAGAGAGATACAAGTAGTAAAAATAAAATAAAATAGTAATGTGAAAATTATATGTCAAAGTGATAATAAAATTTTATCTTATTATTAATTAAAGTTATCTATGATGATAATTCTTGTTTTATTAATGATAGAAAGATTTGGAGTTTTAAGTTGTCATTATGTATAAATAGTGACACCCTCGTATATTGATAATTTGACAAGACATTTTTCTTGTCATAACTTGCCATGTAGAAATATAACTAATTGTCAATACAATTTAAATACAATTTTCGTTATTTTTTAATTTTATAAAAATAAATTTTTTGACAAAATAAAATATTATATCACTGAATCTATGCAGTTAATAACAACATTTTACATTATTTGTTGATTCAATGCCATCAATTTTAATTTCTTTTTTCATTGTTCTACAACAAAATTTAAGATATGTGATTACTAATTATAAAGCAAAGCATTTGGGCTTTTGTTTATTAAGCTCCATAGCAACATTGATAATTCAAATTCTAGTATTGTGAATGAAATAATTGAATTGGAATGGTCGCTCTCATAATAAATAGTTGTAGTGTTCGATCCGAATTAATCAGTCAATGAATCGAAACCGGATAGTCAAGACAAAAAAAAAAAAAAGAAATCAAAGTAATTATAGTGTAATACAATAATTTTAATTCTCACGTAATCGTCCCCCTATTATGATTAACAAAATGATATATATATATATATATATATATATATATATATACAGAGAGAGAGAGAGCGCGCACTAGTCGAAAACGTGAAAAGTTTCACGTAACTCGAGAGAGAGAGACAGCGCACTAGTCGAAAAAGTAAAAAGTCTTACCCAACTCAAAATTGCTCGGCTCAACCACAAAATGAAGATAGAGACGTGTTATCACGTTTATATTGACGATTCATCTTATTATATTTTCAATTTTAATAAAACATACTTACGTTGGCTAGAGTCGTAAGGGCATTGAGGTCCTACTATTTCTTTTTTATTTTTCCTTTTTTGTCTTCACTTCAAAATTACCTTCATTTCAATCTTTTAAACTCTTATTGATCCGGATAAAAAGAAAAAAAGAAAATCTTTTAAACTCTTGGTTCCTAGGTAAGTATCAATAAAATTAGGGATAATTTCATAACCCACCCCCTATACTTGGGCGAAAATGCTAACCCCCCCCCCCCCCGTGGTTTAAAAATCAATTAAAATTCTCCTATATTTTTGAAAATTTGCTCACTTTTTATGCCATTAACTTAGACTTGACGGCATTAATTTTTTTTTTTAAATAAAATGCTCATTATGCCCCTCCCATTAGGAATTATTGGATCTTTATTATAAAAAATGAATGGTTAAGATTGATCTTTGAATAAAAAATATAATATATAAAAAATATATATTTTATAATAAAAAATTATAAAATATATTAAAATTTTTATATTATATATATAAAGACAGATTATATATTTATATAGACAAAACCAATTTATAAATAATATATATATTATAAAACACACACACAACACACACAACAAACACACTATAAACACACAACACTGCACACACACAGAGTAAACACACACACACATAGAGTAAAACACACACACACACAGAGCGCGCGCGCACACACACGAACGCATAAAAACAAACACATTTTTGGTGAAAAATTAGATAGGTTTTGAATGATTTGTTTTGGGTAATGCATTGGTGATATCAATTTTGAGTTAGGATCGACGGTTGTGGAGGAATTAGAGGAACAAGATTAGTCGTATTAGGGGTTTTAGGATTTTTCTTATAAATTTTCTCTAATTAAACTCAAACGGTTAGATATTTGACAAAATTGATTGAGGAGTTTGATTTCACTTGAAAAGGCGCACAAAGTAGCGATTTTTGACGGTGGCTCCGATAGGCGGTGCTGGATAAAGAAGAGAGGGACATAGTGGTCATTATATTTAATTTTAGGGGCATGTTAGTCAATTTCACTACTTTTTAAATGTCAAAAAAGGTCATATTACACACACATGCGCATATAAGGCGCGTGAGATTCACTCTCCATTATTTTGGTAAATTATTCAGTGTTTTCAAACATTAGGGGAGTTTTTAGTTGATTTTTGAACCATGGGGGGTTTTTTAGCATTTTCGCCAAACTACAGGGGTGGATTATGAAATTATCCCATAAAACTATATAATTCATAAGTTCGAATTTTATTCAAGAAACATACGCGTTTCTATATAACTTATACTTCCACAAAGAAATATAAGAAATAAATTACAATAAAAAATTAGATGGTAAGAGATCTAGAATGTTGCGTGGCTGTATGAAACTCTTGTTTCCAATTCATCTACCTTTCTTTAACGAGACCTCTTTATGCTTTGGTCCTGATAACTTCTAGCCGTCTAATATAGTATTTGGAGATTTTTATCTCTTTTTTTTTGTGGTTTTATGAAAAGATCAACGTATTATTACAAGAGTGTCTAATAACAAGAGATCAATAACTAACAATTATAAATACGTATTTCATAAATGACTATTGTAGGAATTTGCTAGTTTTCAGACATTATAGTGGAATTAAAACTTAAAACCTCATAGTATCACATATATCACATACTAAAACTCTAATTTCTATATTTTCTAACAAGAAAAATATCAAATGGGAGCAAAAATAAAACTATGTTTTAGCTTTTATTAAAAAATTTGGGGTGATTAATGATTAAGCTAATTGAAACATGTACTTTACATGAATATACCATAAGATAACCAAATTTTAGTTATGCCAAGAGAGAGGTACTATTATATTTTTTTAAATTTTTTATATAAATTCAAATATGAAATACGTTCAGCTGGAATAATTTTATCTCTTAAGTACGAGGGGCTTTAATCTAATAAACGTGTATCTTATCTTTAGTGACGTATGGAGTCCCTAGAGTTCAAATTATGACAGTATATATGTATGAGTGGTGTATTTATGTGTATATAATAATAATAATAATAATAATAATAATAATAAGGGTAAATCACATTTTGCACCCTCGTACTATACCATATGTAACACTTACTTCCTTATACTTCAAAAAAATCACTTACCCCCCTTATTTGTCTAGTGAAAATAATATTACAAAAATACACATAATACAATATAAATGCATGTATTTTATCTTACTACCGTACTATAATATTTTCATGTTAAAGGCTATTCTTAAATTATTTTCTCCGTACATTAGATTTCATAAATGTCAAATAATTTTCTAATATAAAAGAAATTATTTTTCAAGTAAAATATATTTATAAATATCTATTATAAGAAAGAATAATTATTAAAAGAACATAGCAGTTGTCATAGTATAATTTAATAATCTTTAGTTAGAATAATTTATTGAAGTATTTTGCTTTCAAAACAATGAGAATCTTATAATTTATGCACGAAAAATCGTACCTTAAATTGTCTGAAAAATTAAAATATCATTATTTTGAAAACAAAGTATTTCAATTAAGTAAATTTAATTAATTACTTAATTAATTAATTATAAGTTTTAAAAAATATTTGTTTAGTTTTGAAAAATAGATATTAATATAGGGGGGTAAGTGTCATAGTACAAGGGTGCAAAGTGTATTTTATCCTAATAATAATAATAATAATTTTATCTTTTAGAGATAAAATTTCAAGAAGTACATATTGCCGATATTATCACTTAGTTTTTATGGCAAGACTTAGAGTGTTTGGCTAAGCTTATTTTTAAAAGCTTACAAGATGTTTTCGGGGCTTATAAGCTCCGACATCTTATTGTAAACATAAACTCATAAAGTATTTTGATAAAATAAGACACTCTAGCTTATAAGATATTTTTGGAGTTTATAAGTTGTAATTTTATTTGGTAAAAAATAGAGCTTATATATTTTTATTAAGTGTGATGATGATAAAAAAAAAAGTAAAATTAATTTTATATAAATAAATATTTTTTGAGATAATATAATTGTAAATTGAAAAAAAATAAATATATTTATGTTACTTTATTTTTTAGCATTAGACAGTTCATAAGCTATTTGAAAAAAAAATTTGGAGGGAGCTTATTGTTTTTTAAGCTTATAAGCTATTAACAACTTATTTTTGGAACTTATAACGTCTTTTACTAAAAAAATTACCAAATATTATTTAAAAATTTATAAGTTCTCAAATAACTTATAAAATATTTTTAGGAACTTATAAATTTAGTCAAAGACTCTTTTAATTGCAT
The DNA here is from genome assembly GCA_026212405.1 of Petrea volubilis. Lineage (NCBI taxonomy): Eukaryota > Viridiplantae > Streptophyta > Magnoliopsida > Lamiales > Verbenaceae > Petrea > Petrea volubilis. The sequence continues at coordinate 8,200,040 of CM047870.1, forward strand.
TAAAGACAATAATTACTTTCTGGAATTGGAAAACAACATATGATGCGTTGATAAAGATATTAATGGCATAACACAATGCATTCCATAACCAATATATTATTATTCACAACTCGCTCGATATATTGTTGAGTGTACCATATTTATTCGATATTGATGCGACATTAGAAAAATCAGATCTAAAAAATGTTTTACCTTTTCTTTTTGGATGAATATAAGGCAAACAAAAAAAAAAAAGATTAGGTTATAAAAACATGCGTTGCCATTCAACTGCGAACACAAATAGAAGTAACTTATCAAAAAAAAAGAAACCCAAATAAAATAGGTGGAAGGCTGCTGATTCCCAAAAAAAAAATATATAATTTACCGAGAACCTGGAATCCTGTGTAACACCAAAAACACAATCCTGCAAATGATCCAATCACATTCCACCACGTTTCTCACACCATAATCCCACTGTCCCGCCCCCTTCCATGCCACATAACAACAAGGGAGAAAAAAGAAAGGTGACTTTCGGGGTAGTTTTAAACTCTCTTTTAAAAAACCCACACTGCATTGCCTTTCCATCTTTTAAAATTCCATTGGAAAAAAAAAGAAACAAAATAAATTAAAAAATCCTAAGAAATGGAGAGCAACAGGGGCGGCGTCGTTGGCGAAAGTCGTAGGGAGTTGCTGGGCGGCGCGGCGGAGATCGACGGCGAACGTTCGTCGTCGTGGAGGCTCAACATAAATGAGTTCCGGTTGCCGGAGCGAGGCTCCGATCATCGTCATCACTCTTTCAGTCTCCCGCGCCTCCTCCGAAACAAAAGTATGTGCATTTTCTTCTGTACCTGTAAATGTGTCATATCGGTTTGTGTATGTATGTATATACGTACGTGTTTTTGTGTACAGATGTACTGTATTTCCTTCGTTTGATTTGTTGGGGAAAAAAAAAATCTTTGGAGTTGCGTTGAATTTTGTTTGTACCTTGTGCATCGCACGCCGTAGCTGGCGGATTGGTGAACAGTATAAAGTACATAAGTCGTACAACTTTAGTTCTGATATTTTTTTATTGAGGTTGTAGTTTTAAGTTTATACTTTTTTTTTTTTCGTTTGTATTTTTTTTTCATGTGCTTCATATGACAATTTTCGTATACTTGATTCAATTTCCTAACTAAACGCTATTAGTGCATGCTGTACAAGCATTGATCTGGGGACTGAGGTTTTTTACAACTAGAAATATTCTATGGTGATAAATTCTATTTTAAACGGAAAAACTTCAATAGATAAGTATCCTAATCTGATCGTCATGGGTTTTTATCATTTCTTGAATTCTTAGTGCTTAATTTCAGTTAGTGATTTTGAACATAAAATTTGAATTTGCCACTCCCCCCCCCCCCCTCTAATTAGAATTTTGTTTTGTTTTGTTTTTTTTTTTAATTTTTAGAAGAACAATCATCTTTCTGGTTAAACACTTGTAAAGATTTGTTTACTGGCAAGTCTATGACGAATTCAACTATTTTTACGGTATGTTAGATAACTATGTGGAAGCTGGTGCTATGACTAGATTCATTCTGATGATGATGCCCCTTTCTTTTTCCTTGGATTTTGCTTTGGAACTTTTCTACAGTGCTCTTGTTTTTTATTCCTTTTTTAAAAGTTAAGATAAAGGTGCATGCCATTTGAAGTTTCCTGAAATGCATAAGAATCACATGGTTAGAAAAGATATGGGAGTAAATACAGGACTAGTATGGATGGTACATATGAATAATGGAATCAAATATAGTCTGAGGTGGAGTGACTTTATGAATTAGATGAGAGATGTGACGTTGTATTGGGCCTTTGAAGTTGTTTGAATGGATGAAGCCCATTTAAGGGCCACAGGGAAGTGTGTAATTTGGTAGCTTCTGAGTGCGTGTTTTGCCAGAAACTTCAATCATTATAAGAGGTCTTTGAAGTTTCTTTGAAATACATTCAAGGGCAATAATTTTCTGAATTGAATGGATAGAGCCCATTTAAAGGCTAGAGCAGGGAAGTAACTAATGTCATCACTTTTGGGTGCGCGTGTGTCAAATTTCAAGTCTATAGAGCAACCGTGGCAAAAGTATATTGATGGTTTCGGATTGAATTATGTTCCATGAATTCATTTTAAGCTTTCGAGAAGGAGGTTTCGAATTTCAGTTGAATCTGCGCCAGTCGGTTCCTTGCTGTTTTCAGTAAATATGAATATATGATTTATTTTGTGATCTTAATGGACACTGTATCTCAAGCTTTTGAAGACTGCTTTTGAGTTAGAGATAATGCCCTCATTTTGTGGCTTAGTTTTAATTTTTAACTTGGTGTAGCATGCATTGTAATCTGAAGTTAGTCTGCCACCTTGTTTATAGATCTTGCACGGACAAGTATAATTTGTTTTTTCCTAGCATCTTATCATATGTTCGGCAATATTTATATCTTTTATTTGTCAGGGAAACAACGAAAAGTTGCTGAGTATTACAAAAAGCAAGAGAGACTACTGGAAGGCTTCAATGAAATGGAGACTATTCATGAATCTGGTAATCTACCAGATTCACTAACAGAGGTTGGTTTGGGTATATGGTTTACTTTTTTCCGTTTAATATACAAATAAAGATGAGTTATCATGCGCTGCATGCTCATGATATAATATTTCTGGTTATGTCTGTAAACTGAGGATCTGTTATAATCAATTTTTACGCCCTTAATCGCCTTCTTTGACTTTTTTAACTCCCTTGAGTACAATGCTTGTAATCTTGAAACTTGTGGAGTAAGCACTTACCTCAGTTATGATGAATTTTTAAAGATTTTGTTTGAAAGACCTTTTAGGTTGTAGTCATTTGGTATTACTGTTTCTGCCCAAATCTTTGTTGTTTGGCCCAAACTCTGCTTGAAGACAAGCATGGATGCATGCGAGACATAGTTTTTGGTGGTAGCTTTTTTCTTTATGAATCATACTTGTATCTTTATCTTATTCTGCTCAAATATTTACCAGGAAGAAGTGAAACATCTTGTGAGGAGCGAAAGAATGGCTATTCATGTGTCAAATGTAGCTAATTTGTTCCTTTTCCTGGCAAAAATTTATGCCTCAGTTGAGAGCAGATCTTTGGCTGTCATTGCATCGACAATGGACTCTTTCCTAGACCTGTTATCTGGGCTGATACTGTGGTTTACTTCCCATGCCATGAGAAATCCAAACCAGTACCACTACCCAATTGGAAAGAAACGGATGCAACCAGTGGTAAGGTCTTCCTTCCATATGCAGCACTATAAGAATGTCTTGTGGTCGAAATTGGAACGTAGCTTTATTAAATGCTGCAACAGAGAAAATCGCTGCTATGCACTGTTCTGCAGCAGCACTCTTTAGTTTCTTTCTTTTGACTAAACCTCATGATTATGTTGGGTCATTCCAAGATAATACAAACTGAAGATTCATGTATGCTGGATGAGACCTGGTAAGATAGTCCCAGCAGTTACTACGAGATTGCATATCACATATAACCAAATATCAGAATATCATGAAGAACCGAAAAGGTTTATTCGCACTTATGTCCTTTGAACAGGTCAAAGACTATGTTGAAGTATTTGATTTTCCTGCAGTGTAGGAGTCACTATCGCATACTAGTTTGCAAGAGGAGCTGTTTTAGCTCAAATTGTCTGCTTTAACAGAGTACATTGTTCACAGGGAATTATTGTTTTCGCATCTGTAATGGCAACTCTGGGACTGCAAATAATACTGGAGTCTGTTCGTCAATTCATTTCGAAGGTATTTCATCTTCTAAGGATTGTGTACATAACTTACCCATGGTTATTCTGTGGAAGCATGTTTAGGTCGGTGCTCATTTTGAGTAACACTAAGTTTATTTTCTTCCTTGTGGACAGTCTGGCCCTGATATGGACCACGAGGAGGAGAAGTGGATGATAGGGATCATGGTATCTGTAACAGGAGTGAAGTTTCTGCTTATGATCTATTGCCGCAGATTTAAGAATGAAATCGTTAGAGCCTATGCTCAAGATCACTTTTTTGATGTCGTAACCAACTCAGTTGGCTTAGTCACAGCTGTTTTAGCAGTTCGATACTACTGGTGGATTGATCCTACTGGTGCCATGATTGTGAGTAGACTCACTTTTTTCTACTGTTTGTTTGATGACATGAGTCGCTGGAAAGCAGTCTAAACTTATATTTGAAGCAACATCATAGCAGAAATAGATTATATAGAGACAAATCACTAGCTGGATGGCCTTAAGCTCTTGTAGTTTAATAGGACATTATACTACCGGCCTTATTTTTATTCTAATGTGGCAATATTTATTTCTATGTTGCAGATTGCATTATATACAATCAACACGTGGGCGAAGACAGTCGTCGAAAATGTATGGTCCCTAATCGGCAGAACAGCTCCCCCAGATTTCCTTGCAAAGTTAACGTATCTGATATGGAACCATGATAAAGAGATCCAGCATATCGACACAGTGAGAGCGTATACTTTTGGTTCTCATTATTTTGTGGAGGTTGACATTGTGTTACCAGAAGATATGCTTTTGAGCCAAGCCCATAATATTGGAGAAACATTACAAGAGAAGCTCGAGCAACTCCCTGAGGTTGAGAGAGCTTTTGTTCATATAGATTTTGAGTTCACTCATAGGCCTGAGCACAAGAGCAAAGTATGATATCTTCGCAAGAACTATCGAAGCACGGTTTGTTGTATTGAGTTCATTTGCTCGGCCCTAATTATGAAAACAATGAGAAACAAATATGTTTACTAATCTATGGTTGTATCAGATGCTGCTAACTGGTGCAATGAGCTACCGACAGGTGAAAGTTTGTTATTCGATACGGGCGCCTTTATAAGGTCAATATCGGCTGCATATAAGAAATTTTTACTAGTTATAATAAATGTTTCAATAATTATTTAATTTAATTTTTAAGTGTGAAGCTGCCAGAATATGCAACGCCCAAGCATATAGCGATAATATTTTAGGGTTAGCTTAAGGTAAAAGAAAGAGATTATATATTATTGATGAATAAACTTGCCCTTCTATTCTAGGAATTCTAGTATTTATACAATGACATTAGGCTTAGGAGTTAGGACACTTGTTGAGATCTTATGAAGTTATAACCTATTATGAAGGGTCATGATTTAATCTATAAAAACCTCAATGAGCCTATTATTTAAGGTTACATTTGGGCTTTAGGAGCTTTTTATTTGAATTTAGCCCGCATCATCAGTCCTACTAGGCTACTAGTTTATTTAATGAAGATATTCATCAGATAAACTGTACTAAGAAGTGGGCTAAATTTTGATCCGTCTTTATTTGGGCTCTGTGTATCTCTATAGTGATCAACCTAGTAATGTAGTGTCATCAAACATACATAGCCAAAATATGTGTGGAACTTTTCTTTGGGCTTAATTTCGATGGAACCCCACCCTTTTTTTTTTTTTTTGTTTTTTGTAAGGTCTTGTCTTTGTTAAATGATCTTGGAACACTACAAGAAAAAATGGTATTTTCGGCGAAAAAAATTAGTTTCGGCGGAATGAATCCGCCGGATAAACCTTGGTCGCTTTTCAACTTTCAGCGGAATTTTTTTTTTTAATTAAATAAATTTTCGGCAGAATTTCCCGCTAAAATTTCGCCAATTTTTTTTAAATTTTCGATGGAATTTCGGCGGCAAATTCCGCCGAAATTATTATTTATTTTATTTATTTTAAAATTAAATATATTTTGGGCGGAATAATCCGCCGAAATTTATTGTATATTTTTTAAAATAAAATTTCAAACGTCCAACCTAAGAGTCGAACCCAGGACCTCGCCCCCAACTCACGTGTGCATGTATACACGCACCCAAAATTGTCCCAAGTTTTGTAGCTGCTGGGAGCCGAACCTTTGCCCTCTTGGTTGGCAAACAACTCTCTTACCATTGAGTTATCTTCACTTTGTTATAATTATTCATTACATTATATATTTATAGCACAATTCAAATAATAATAATAATAAGTTTTTTATTTATTGAAAATTTTAATATTTTTTAAATTTTTATAAAATTTATATATATAATACTGATATGGCCTTATTTTGTTATTGGGTTTCTTATGAAGTAATCCTAATAAAAGTCCAAGAACAGCCCTAAATCAAAGCCCAGGAAGGATGCAATCTTGAGCCCAAGCTCCGGAAAGGATAAGTCGTTCTTAAAGCCCGGCATCAATCCTGGATCAAAGCTCAGGAAGTATACGCCCCTAAGCCCAATATCAAGAAGGGAGGTCTCAAGCCGAAGGCCTACCTGTTACCTAGCTGACCCTAGACCTAAGTCAAAAGGCACCTGGGATAAGAAGGCTGGGATGCATCCATCGAATCCGGAGGAATCGCAACTAACACGCCCCCAACCACCCTGATTTCGCGGAGTACGCCCTGATTCCCAAGACAAACCAGTTACGTTCCTGGCTCTATATAAGGACCAGGGGCGTACAGAGGCAAAGGAGATTTTTTCTAAGCATAAAATTATTCTCTTAGTTCTGAAATAATTCTCAAAAGTTCTCTAAGCCATTATTGATCATTTTCAAGCATAACCTTGACAATTTCGAGCATCGTTTATGTTTATTTCATTATTTTTTTTCATACTTTTTCTCATTCCTAAGCAAATACTGACTTAATTCAGTGGAGTGCTAACCTTCTTTTTTGTAGGTTTTTTTCCCATCGAGACGATTAAACTCACAAAAGGCCGAACTCTTTTCCCGCGTTACAAATTCTTGGTGCTAGGAAAACGAGAGGCATCAAATACATAATATTATAAACATATATATATATATATATATATATATATATAGCATACAAAAATTCATTTAATTCTAATAATAATAATCATCATTTTATAATAATAATAATTCAAATAAAAGTCAAAATTTTAAATTTATTAATATTATTTTATTAATGATTTTTATTTAAAAAATATTATTTTTTATTTTTTTTATTTGTCCACCAAAAATCCATTGAAAAATTCAAAAAAATATTATTTTCTAAAATTATTTTTAATTTAAAAATAATTATTTATTATTTATTATTTATTATTTTTTTAATTTTTCGGCCGATTTTTCGTCGAAAATCCTCCGAAAAATTAAATTTTTTAATTTTTAATTATTTTTTTATTTAAAAGATATTATTATTATTATTATTTTTTAAAAATAAAATTTTTATTATTTTTTATTTTTTTAATTTTTTGGCGGATTTTCCGCGGAAAATCCACGAAAAATCTAAAAATATTATTATATTTTATTTTTTATTTTTTAAATTTTTTGGCGGAATTTTCCGATGAAAATCCGTCGAAAAATTCAAAATTATTATTATTTAATTATTTTTTTATTTAAGAATTATTATTTTTTATTAATTAATTATTTATTTATTTAATTTTTTGGCGGAATTTTCCGCCAAAAATCAGCCGAAATTTTTAAAAATTATTTTTTTATTTTTTTTAATTTTCGTCGAAAATTTTCTGCGGAAATATGGGCGTTTTCTTGTAGTGGAAGTTGGATGGCTTTACTTTTACTCTTCTCCAAGGTTTATATAAATCTCTTCTCATTACCTTTTTCATTTTCACGATGCTTCATAGAATACAAATATTGGGATTTCTTGTTTTTGCCATCTTTTCTTTGCTTCAAAAGGTTCCAAGACAACGGTTCTGGCGTCTGAGCTCTTTTCATCAATCAACTTTAGCTTTCAATTTGTAGGTCATGCTCTTCTCCTTTAATCCCCATTTTTCTATTTATTTTTGTCCCCTGGACCATGAGTTTGTTGATTCATGACGTACCCAGTGATTCCTCTCTTAGTGATCCTGAAGTTTGTCGATCTGATAAATATAGTGGCGGTTTCCAATACCATCGTTCATGCAAAACCTGCACAAATCGTGCTTTTGTTGGAGCGAGCGTTGAATTGTAAAGGTCTACACCTAAGAGATCTTATTCTCGAGTGATTGAGTCTGATAGTGACTCCCCTTTAAGCTCCCCTAGGTATAATTTTGATGAGGGGCATGACAATGATGATCCTAAAGATGAGGTTTTGAGTACTTGTATTCCAATTCCTCGTGATTATTATTCTAAATGTCAGAAACAATTACATGATCCTAAGCTGGCCCCAGAGTCCTCCTTCCGCAAGAGTGACATCCTCAACAAGAGCACCACATTCTTCTTGATAAAAAAAAAAAAAAAAACATTTTTACATTAATGCATTTCAAAATTGCGTTTGTCACTCAGTATTAGGTTAAGATTAGATACTCTAATACTTTACTAAAATATGAACAAACATGTTACTTACACAACATGTTTACAATTACATGGAATCAAATTACTTTCTAGTCACCTGCAACTTTAAATTAAATTTTATTTATATGTATATAGTGCATTAAACCGAATTTATCCAATCCATCCAAAATTTGTATTAAACCAAATTTATCCAATCCATAAAAAATTAACTTCTATTAGATGTATTTTAATTTTTATGTGTCCATCAACATAAAGTTCCACTTATCTTAAATATTAATGATAATCATCAAAGTTACAATTTACATCACTTTTAATGTATTCTTGATTTCAAGAGTAGAAAAAAAAAAATTATACCTCTACAGTCCACATATAGGAAATAAAAAGAAAAATTAATCTCTATATAATACACCATTAAAATTGAAGAATGTAATATAAAATCATGATTATTTTGTAATTTAAAATAAATTATTTCAAAGTTTTGTTGCATTATATAAAGTTTATCTCTCATCAACTATTTATATTTTCATTTTTTTAATCATTGCAATTCGTCAATCTTTATTGAAGGTTTTTAAATTATGAAGTACTAGGAAGTTATAATATTCCATATTTGCTGGTAAGGGTAGAATTTTTTCTCCATACTTATTAAAGAATCAAATTTGAAGGGGTGTGAATTTTATTTTATTTTTAAAATTTTTTTAAAGCCTTGATCTCATTTTTAGTTAATTTATCCTAAAGCAAATTATTTTATTTTTGAAACCTTAGAATTTTTTTATGGAATTACTTGAAATATTCAAAAATAAATTCATACGTTTTTTTGTATTTTTTTAAAAATAAATTATATTATATGTATTTTATTACTATGTGTCCACAAAAATAAAATTCCATTGTACCTTAATCAATATATCAATTTTAATCATCAAAATTACAATTTACATCATTTTTAATGTATTCTTTATTTTAAGAGTAGAGAAATTAATTGAAAATTTTTATTTTTATATATAAAAAATAACAAAAAAATTTAATTTATTGTATTCTAATGGAAATAAGCACTATACAGAATTATTATATAATATGCCATACAAATCAAAGTATGTAATAAAAAAACATGACTATTTTGTAATTTAAAATAAATAATTTCAAAAATTTGTTGCATTGTACAAAGTTTATATATCATATATATACGATATATTAAAGTGCGTTCTATTTAAAATAAAAAATAAAGAACGCCTTTACAATGTTGAACATAGAATGATTAAATTTGTATTATGGTGTTTTATAAAAAAAGTATAGATAGTGGGTCGTGAGTGGATAACTGAGTCAAGTCCGGAGGTGAATTCGTTATTCCTAACTGCATCAAGGGCATATATGTAAACTCGTGAGTAAGTAACGGTCGGTTCAAATGCTCACTGTGAGCGGGAGAGCATCCGGTGGCTCTGCTCAGCCATTAGAAAATAACTAATTGAAGAATTATAAGAGCACTCAAGACAAAAACGAACCAGAAGAAACGAAGAACACAGTGTGCGAAGCAGAGTGAGAAATCGTATCAATCAATCGAACAAAAAAATAAATAAATAAATAAAACCAAGTTCATCTCTCTCGTGATTCAGATTCTGTTCGCAATATCAAAACAATAGGATCACATCTCGATTGTTAGCGTTTCTCCGAGCTTCCAGCAAAATGGTTAGTGGTTGATATTTTCTTGTTAGCTCGTGTATGATCTTTGCTAGTGTTGTTTTTTGCATGCGACATTAATGTTACCAATAGCGTTTTGATTTTTTTTGTTGATGATCTCTTGTTGTTTCTTTAGTCGTACTTTTGCAAAGTTATAGTTGAAGAGAACCCGTTTAATCATTTTAGTGATTTTGGAATTGTGTTATGGCAGGGCGATTTAAGCGAATCGCAGCGCGACGAGCTGAACCGGTTCATGATGTGTACTGAGACGAGGTAGGATACTCAATTTGTGTTTGGAGCTAATTTTGTTGAGAATGTCGTAATATAGAAACATTTCTGTTAGAAATGAGCTCTTTATACGGATTTGTCAATTTGCACCTTGGTGGCTGGCTCTCAGTTTCTCTATTGCGCCCGCTTCTAGAGATCTGTAAACTTGCAGGAGGGTGTAATTATTGTTTGATTTTGATGTGGATGAGTTGTGCATTTACAGAAGGATCGTGTGCCTTTCTAGTACTTTCTAGGTGATATGCTGGCTTACCACTTTTGCAAAGATGGAAATTTCGGAAGTGAAAACTTCTGGTTGTTTAATTCAAGTTAAGCATATCATACCTCTATTTAAGAGGTTAATTGAACCTCTCCGATAGGATTAATATTTACTTAATGCATCTTATCGTTGTCGACTCTGGCAATTGTTATAATTCTAATCCTATAATTTTCTCTTTGAGCAGTTAGTTAATCAATACTGTACTTCATGTTGTCCTCTTATTTATGCACAATGAGCTAAACAGACTGTCATCCTGTGTTCTATGTGCTACGAATTGTACATGGATGGTGGCCATCCCGTGTATTTTAACTTCTTTGGCGGCCTTTTCTTTTTCTTTTGCAGTGAAGACCTTGCTCGTCGATATATGGAACATACTGGGTGGGATCTTGATGAAGCTTTTGAAATGTTTTGGGGGGATGACAAGTTACCAGCACTTGATGAAATACCGCATTTGATGGAAATTTATAACAGATACAAAGGCAAAGTTTGTGTTTTTATCTGCAATTTTATTATGAGCCTGAATAATCCAAATAGTTTTGCTTTCACTTTGTTAGACCACACTTTTCAGCTATTTCTTCATGAAGTGTTTTAATTAGAAAATAGAGAAGTTGCATTTTATGTCTAACCTTTATTATGCTAATTTGGTATAGGATATCTTGTGACAAATCTCTTTACTCTCACTTCCTCTAGGAAATATTAATATCCGAAAGGTTCTGTTGCAAAGACTGGAGTGGTTTGTGATAATGAATCTTGCTAAGATTCACTTCTAAGGGTGTCTTGTTTCTTTTCTTGTTTTTATTTTTATTTATTTATTTGTTTATTTTATTATTATTTTTTCCTGGTAAGGCAGATAAACATTTTTATGCTGTTTGTGTTGTCAGGAGATTCCTACTACTTGACCAGATAACTGTGAACTGTAAATGTGCCATGATGGGGCCATCAAAGGGTTTCTGAATGGGGTTTTATTTGCCCGATCTTGTTCTACTCTCACACTCGGTCTGTCTAGGAGATAAATTACAGCTTCAAAAATTCATTTTGTGATTTTTTTTTTTGGCAAACTTGGAGATTCTTTTTCCAGAAAATAGTTGCATATTGGATTTAAAAGTTCATGGGAGTAATTCTGGATGCCACAAAATAATTCCATGTACTTTGTTATTTTGACACACCTGAAGTTGTGCACTTATTTATTCCAGTTAACTTTTGATTGTGAAAGCATCTCACATGCAGATGAATTGATTGTGGGGAATATGTTTTCTTGCTACATGCTTGTCTTTTGATTATGGAATCTTAATAAAGCCTTTCACACTCTGCAGACCCCAATGTTGATATGGTTTTGGTTGATGGAATCACTCTCCTGTGCAATGACCTTGAGGTAGATTTAGCACTTGCACACTAATGCAAACCAGTTGTTATCTATGTTTCGAGAGGAAAAACCTCGAGCATTACTGATGACTTTGCTCATGTCTCATTCTATATCTGGGATCATATATTCAATTTCCTAATTGTCCTTTGTTTATCTGTTTAACTGAGTATGTGACATGTGGACCATCATTTCTTATGGCAGGTTGATCCTCAAGATATTGCCATGGTAAGTTGCATCTGAAATTACTTTACGGTGAGAAATGAATGGGATTAGTATTATCCAGAAACACTATATATTGAATCAATGATTCAAATATCATTTGGTTTCTTGTAACACCTTTTGATTTGACAGTCTTCTGGCTCATCATTTGGTTGTATTTTTTCCCTTTTCCACGAACAAGTTATCAAATGAGTTTGATCAACCGCTTCAAGAAAATCATTGAATCTACAACAAATGAAATTTAATTGAATGATTCTTCGATCAAAAACTATTATGTAGGAATGCTAGTTGTGGCCATTGCTTTATGACGTAATCATTGAAAGAACTTGGTTCATCCCCCCCCCCCCCCCCCCCCCAAAAAAAAAGAGACATTGAAAGAACTTGATGACTTATATTATCTACACAAGTAATACTAGAGGAATACAAATACAATCCTGACAAGTTGTAGTTATAAAATTTATTATCTATACTATAGGAAACCAAAAAAAATAGTATCAGTTAGCTAGTATAACCATGAGTTCTGAAAGTTTCCCAGCTTAGGTAGATATAAACATTCTGGCCTGCCCTGTTTTAAGTTTGAATTGATTTTATCTGCGACGTGTTTCTGATATTAGCTATATCCATTGCTCTAATCATCATGAATTTGCCATTTCTCATACACCGTGGATTGAGCTCTTCCATTTCAGAACTTTCCTGGCCCAATGAACTTTGAGTCTGTGGTAGTGATTTTCTTGTATCCTGTCAAGCAGTTCAGCTTGCGTTTGCTGTCTGGTTTAAGGCTGAGATGAAAAACTCAAGCATTCTTTTCTTCAGGAGCCTAGAAATTCACCTCCATCAACTTCACCCTTTCATGATACAGTTGACTGAATATCCTATAAAATCTACTGATGCTGATTCATTGGTCAGCTACTGTTGTGACGTTACTGCTAAGGCACCTCCACTCTTGTGATTGAAAGCTTTAAATTTCTTTAGATGCATATTGAACAGGGCACCCTTTTGTTTCATGAGTTCGTCACTAAAGGAATGATAATGTATAAGCATTCTGTATGAAGATAAAAAAAGGTTCTTGGATGTTAGTTTTTTCTTAATTTTGATTTGATCTGCTGTCTAGTTGGTGATCTCATTTCACATGAAGGCTGCTACCATGTGTGAATTTACGAAGAACGAATTTCTTGGTGGATTGGATAGGCTTAAGTAAGTATAGGTGAAGCCTTCAAGCTTCTTTTATTTGTTTGGTACCGAAGGTTACACTTCATCCTGGAGTTTATTCGACTTTACATCCTTGATGGCAGGATAGATTCAGTAGAAAAGTTCAAAGAAAAAGTACCAGAGCTGCGTTCCGAGCTGGAAGATTCAGGTATATGATGACATGGAAATCTCGTAACTAGTCAAGAAAAGTTATTCACTTTTTACTCAATTTAAGAATGTTTGATGATATTTCTGCCATATCTCAAGTGCTTCAATTTTTTGGGAAAGAACAGGCTTTAAACAAAGAAATAAAATTTTACTGAAGCAAGTAATGACCTCGAGAAGGTTGAACATCAATAACCTTATCAAATAACATCTGTTTTGCTGCTAATTTATGTGTATTTTTTGTCCAGAAAATTTCGGGAAGATCTATAACTTTGCATTCAACTGGGCAAGAGATAAGGTAGCTTGGTTTATTAACTTAATGTGCATTTTCTTAGTTGAATTTGGCATGTTGAATCAGAACTATTCTTCTTAGTCAACCTGAGAAGTTAGTTTTGTCAGTAAAATTGTGCCTCTTTTCCACATGAGAAGGAAACTTGTAGATATATCAACCTTTTTTGACTAATATTCTCCAAGAAATTAACAAGAATTAATGGCTTGATAATAGTTGAATACGGGGTTTTAACAAAATGCTGGCCCCAAGAGACCTTGCATGGATGGCAAAAACCGAATTTAGTTTTATCACCTAGAAAAGAACTTGTTGGCAAGTTCTATTACTAGTTGCAATTCTTTTCAGAGCCAAGAAATATCTAAGTGTTGTCTACTAATTTGCAACACTCATTCACATTATGTTAGCCTTTTTCTTAATGTTTACTCATCACTTCTACTTACACCCGCCACAACTCTTATTTCCTGATGTTTGTTTTTACACTGACTAATGGATATATCAGTTTGTCTCGTAACATTCTGAAATCTGATGCTTCAGATATATCATGAGCATTAGGTAATTTTTCTTTTTTCTTTATTTCAGGGGCAGAAGTCTTTGCCACTGGATACAGCAATCGAAATGTGGAAGTTACTAATGGTAGACCACAAATGGCCACTGCTTGATCATTGGTTCCAGTTCCTGCAGGTTGAAAAGGCTGTCTTGTGATTTTGATTATTGTATGATGAATTGTATGATAGTAATTGTATGTATGTGCACACGCATGTAAATGGCTGAGTGAGTCTTTGTGGCTATAGATTCTGCTCCTTAGATGTTGAGACATGCAGATTCCATACACTAATCCGGTCTGTAGACTCAAGAAGCATAAGAACTAAACAGAACCCCTTTTGCTGAAAGAAGGGTTCATATATAAAATAGACTCTATTTGATGGAATATCTGTTCTGAAAGAAATTAGGAGAATTTATGTCTAATCCAAGTTTACTATCCATTTCGTATTTCCTGCTGAACTCTTTTTTTAGGACTTATAGCTGTTATAGGTTATGATGGACAGTGAAATTTTGATTCCTCCGGTGTCATAGATACTCTTGACATGGATTTTTAACTTGGACTCTGAGTCACTATATCATCTCTTCATGCAATTCGAAAGAATTGTTTCTTCATTAATAATATCAGTATATCATGTGTTGATGCTAAATGTTTATGTTACTGCTCATTCAATTTCTCTATGAAATGTTTATGTTTTGATGATTCAGGAACAACACAACAAACCAGTTTCCCAAGACGTCTGGTCCCAGTTACTGGAGTTTGCAAGGGTAAATAATGAACTATTGAAATGAATTATACAAACTCACCTGGATTAGCCCACAAGCTTTTTGCTTTCTTTTTACTTTTTTCTTGTTCTCCATCTCTTTCCACTCATGCTATCGCCTCAACCTCTTCCCCAAGGTCCAAATGTTTACGGGAAAGACGATATACATATTGGATGCTTATTATGTTCATAATTTTAATTAATGTACTAAAAAATCATGCGTGATTATCTAATGTAACTGTTTGAGATAAATTCCTTTTCTATAAATGCAGACTGTGGAGCCCCAATTGTCAAACTATGAACCCGAGGGTGCTTGGCCATGTCTGATTGATGATTTTGTTGACCACTTGTTTGAAACTGGTATAGTTCAGAAGAGCAAGTAGAGTAATTGAAGCTAAAAACATCTTCACACCAGAGTAGTGTTTCAACTAGTTTTCTCTTGTAAGTGATCATGTCCTGTAGTGAAGTTCGGGAAGCAAAGAGGAAAAAAGCAATTGTGTTTGAATAGCTCGGCTTTTTGCCAGAATTAACAT
The DNA here is from genome assembly GCA_026212405.1 of Petrea volubilis. Lineage (NCBI taxonomy): Eukaryota > Viridiplantae > Streptophyta > Magnoliopsida > Lamiales > Verbenaceae > Petrea > Petrea volubilis. The sequence goes on from CM047870.1 coordinate 8,215,559, forward strand.
CGATATCTTTCATTTTCTTTTGTAATTTTCACTTTCAAAAAAGTAAAGTTTATCCAAGTGCTTTCTGTTATCTCAGTTGAATGAATAAGTTTTTATCGCTGAGAAAATTATTTGTTTTTGATACGGGGTAAGAATGAATTTTGAGTTGATGTTTGGCCATTTTAAGGATCATTTGGAGTAAAATTATGTTTTGGAGGAAAAAGAAGTGTTTGCATTACTGCACAGTTGAATCTATTTTCCCTTTTTCCTTTGCATGAAGCTGAATTGACCGGTTGAGATCTCTAAAAGTCACCTTGTTTCAGTTCCCCTTCAGCATCAGTAAGTCTTTATTCCCATTTATAAACTGATGACCTGGATTTTGAAGTCTATGTCTAGTTGTGTGGTTTAATTATATGCTAGCTTTCTATTATCACAGTAAACACAAGCTCACAATCAAACTACTTGAAGATCTTGCGACCAAGAACATCGAAAATAAGATATATGCATCATGAAATTCACCACTGATTCAATCACCGGGAGGATGGGGACAACCACTGGAAGGATTGGGATCAGGGATGCTGGGAGGTTTAGGACAGACAATTGGCGGATTAGGAATAGGGATCTCAGGAGGATTTCGACAACGGGTTAGAGGATTAGAAACTGTGGTGATAGGTGGATTGGGACATGGGCTAATAGGAGGCTGAGGACAACCACTTGGTGGACTCAGGGGCTCGAGAGAAGGGGTCTCAGGAGGCCTGGGAGGATTATCGGGTGTGTGTGTGTGGGGGGGGGGGGGGGGGGGGGGCTTCTGGTGGCTTTTCTGGGCTGCCATCACCACCACCACCACAGTCTTTCATGCATATACATTTCGTCCATACCCCCCAGCAATTTCGAGAAAGATAACCTTCTTTCTCGCATATTCTAGCACAACTGCTATCACTGAAGCAAAGAACATGGAATAACTTGCTTGGAGCCTCACAAACTGCTGCTTTGACGTGCATCACTTGGTGTCCTGTGGGTGGAATCAACACGTTGAAATGCAGGTTAGTTTTATTCTCATATACTTTGTTAGTGATATGACTGAAGGTTGAGACAACATGATTGTTGATTTAGTGGAATGAAACTTTGACAGGCATACTTCACCTGGCCCATGTCCCTGTTTGTTACAGTTAGTGAGGAAAATTGTTGAGAAACAGAATCAAGAAACTAGTGTCTTACGCGAGATCATTAGAAGAGGCAGCAGCAAAACCAGTTCGCAACATAAATCTGTTTTCCCAGGTAATGTACGTTTGTATTCTTCTTTTCAACTGTAGTTGGTGATATTGTTGAATAGAAAAAAACGAACTTGTTCGGGTATCTACTAGCATGCTAGTCGCTTCTGGTCATTGAGAGCTCAATGTAATACAAAGTAAAACTTAAAAGCTGGACGAGTAGTTTTAATTTTTAGTACTCTTTTATGTAAAGTTGTCTACAAATAGTTGCAGATACGATGAGTAGTCAATGCCCCTGTCAAATTGGGTGTCTGGAGTATCTGGTAATGTGTGGTCACGTAGGAAGTAGGAACCAACCAGTTTTGGTTACTTTTCCGAGTTTGATCCTGGATTGTAATATGATGTTTAGTTTATATTTTGTATTATACTTCGACGTTAATTTTTTATTAATTGCATAATTTTCTTACCTTTCCCTTAATAATTTTTAATCATAATTCTTTTACCTTTCCCTTAAGAATTTTTTATTAATTGCATATTTTTTTTTACGCTTCCCTTAAAGATTTTTATTAACTGCATGTCAATTTCACAATTTTAGCAAAATTCATGTACCAATTGAGAGAGTTGTAAAAACTCACATGTCAAACTGACAATAAAGAGAAAATTCGGCACCAAAATAATTTTGAACTCAAATTATAATTATTAGAATGACGTATCACTTATTTCTACATGAATTAAAAAGACGCTCATGCATCAATTCTATCAAAATATCAAAATCAAGCGTATTCTATCATTAATAGAAATTTTTGAATGCACTTATTTATTTAATACTTTATTAGTTTATTATAATATAATCTAAAAGATTAACCAACTCAAATTTTGCCAATTTATTTTTCACCTAATAAAAATTTATTATAAAATATAAATAAAAGTATTTGTTCCCCGGGCCATCGCACTAAATATTAAACAACACTGTATTATAAACTGAAACGGAAACAACATTAAATTAATGTGGGCACACATGCATGCCTGACCACTACAGGACAGGAGCGTTATCCTTCATTTTTGTTGCAGACTGAGACTGAGACCAATAGATAGTAAATATATGAGATGAATTAACACGGCTTCTTGCAGAAACAGCGGCCGCGAAAGCCACGGCAGTGGCCGTCGGGGAAACCCTCAGTCTTGCACACATTCCCGCAGTTGCTGTCGCTCACACACCGCCCCTTGAAGCGGTGGCTCTGTGACTCACAAGTCCTCCCCTCCGCCACCAAAACTGCCTCGTCTGTATCAATTACAAAACACCATAGTCATTCAATTATCACATCATTTTTCACACACACACACACACATGTATATATGTAGAGAGAGAGAGACAGAGAGAGAGAGAGAGAGAGAGGCAGATGAACTTACGAGATGCCAAGAGCAAAAGCAGAAAAAGAACGCACGTTGCACCTATTTTCTCCATAATCACCAGATCTGTATGTGCGTTGTGAGGCGTTCTTCAAGCTTTATATATAGCACTATGCATTTATTTATTTTATGTGTATAAGCCTCTAGCTTTTGCCACAGATGTCACGCCTATTACATGCAATGTGACGCGTTGATCTCACCTCTAACGTCTCGGAGTTTGATGCTGAACTGTAATTTGATGTCTATTTTGTATTTTGTGTTGTGTTGTACATTTAAATTTGAACGAAATTCGAGCCAAGGGACGGGCTAACAGAACCTGTATAATTTAAATCTGTAACATTTTTTAATGAAATTAAATATATATATATATATACACACACACATATAATTATATTGTGTGAACCATCAAAAGAAATAATTATATTGTGTGTATAAAAAAATGATATTATAAATTGTGGTTTTATTAATGCGTCTAATTTAAATATGTCCTATTTGAGAAATGTCTACTATTCATCATAATTTTATGTATATATAGCAGTAGTCATAATATTACTAACAATAATAATTTTGTTGGATCGAGTTTCAATTTCTATTAAAAATAGATTTTCGTATTTTCATTCTTATTATATTTAATTGTGATTAAAATAAAATAAAATAGGAACGAAAGAAAACAAAAGAAAAAGAAATATTGAATTTCTCTTTAGTTTTTGTTTTCAATTAAATTGATTAATGATTCATGAAATTAAAACTCAAATTAAAATTTTAAAAAATTGTTTTTCCTTGAAATTTTAATTTTTGGTCCTACCTGAAATTCAATTTAAAGCTTGCATGCGACTGTCTTAGAATTTGGGATTGAGGATTCCAATTAAATTAGAAATTTAGAAATTTTGATTTAAATTGGAATAGAAAATCCAAATTCAAATGGAATTGGTGAATTCCAAAGCTAATTAGGATTAAAGAGTTTTAGTTGAAATTGGATTTGTGAGTTTGAATTAGATTGGGATTGGGAATCCTAACCAAACTTGAATTTAACGTCCATCTTCAATTGGGATTAAAGTATCCTAATTAAATAAGGATTACGGAAATCCAAATCAAATTAGGATTGAGAATCCTAATTGGAATTGGATTTAGGAATCCTAATTGGAATTGGAGAATATCAATTGAATAAGGATTAAAGATTTAAATTAAAATTAGGATTGTGAATTCTGATTAAATTTTAAATTAATTAATCCAAATTGTGATTGGATTATAGAATCCAAAATATGAATTGATTTTAATTTTTGAATTAAATTGAAATTAGACTTCAATTGATTTAGAAATTAATATTTATTTGAAATCTTGAATTATAGAATTCAAGATTTGTATTTATTAGATAAATATGTGAATCTTTAAATTATGGGTAAATTTAAATTTTTGCTTTTTATTTCTGTTCATGTGATGAATGGGATGATCAAAGGAGGCCAAACCTTTTATTTGTGGTTAATTTATTTGTGATGTGATTGGTTTTAACGAGGCATGCACGTCTCTTACTTTTCTCTCTTTTATTCTTGATGTAATTCTTTACCCCCACCCACCCACCCACCCCACCCCCGTTATTTTTTGGTGGGATTTTGTTTGATCAGTTTAGTTACGTTAAAGTTTCACAATATTAGATATTATTATAGTATAATTATTAAAAGGCATATATTTACATCGAAATAGTAATTAGAAAATAATAAATATAGTTTAGTAATGTAATGATTTAAAAAGATTAAATAGTGTAATAATATGATTAAAAAAGAGAGAACGTAATTAGGTGACTATTCTTTTAATTATATAATTTTAAATTTCAAAAAATACTCTGCCAAACAAAGCTGGCACTGTTTTCTTGCTTTTTTTTTTATTTCTTTTCTATTTTTCGTATTTTCTCCTTTTTCAGATTCTACACTCTGGATCATTTGGAAGACAAACCAAACAGTAGAACCTATGCCTCACCATCCACTGCATAGTTATTTGCCCATTTGTAGATCAATGAACCATAAATAGCACATCAAAGTTGATTTATTTCTAGCATAGTAATCAAATATGCCAATTCTTTTTTTCTAGTACAGTTCATGATTAACAAGGCTTCCTGCATAAACAACGCCTTCGAAATCCTTCACATTTGCCATCGGTAAAACCTTCAGTTTCACAAACCGCCACGCAATTGTGGTCAATTAGGCAAGGACCCCTAAAAGTTGAACTTGGTGACTGGCAAATCCTAGCTTTGGCCTCCCCTGCAAAACCACAAAAATAGTAAATACAAATGCTTGGGCTATAATTTAGATATACTCTTCATCGTCATTCGGAAATTACATCTATAAACTCTTAGAAATTTTGTTCTTTAGACTTTAAACATTTAGCGGATAGGATCCTCTATTTCAAAATGGTGTTTCATCTCCTATTCTATAATTCACATTCATGCGGTGTGTATAAAATTACTTCTTTAATTATGCACTTGGTCTGGGATCTTTACACTTAGCCTATATCCATGGATTGGAATAAGAGATGAAACATAATTTGAAATAGATGATCTCGTGTAAACATTTATTTGCTTTCTTAATTATCATTGGAGTTTAATTTAGGTCAAAAACCTCCACTGGACATTCAAAAATGCCTTTAACATGCAACGGAGGATTTTCTTACAATATGGAAGTATCACGTATGTCCCCCATGTGGAAATTAGGGATAATGCATTTCTAAACTGTAAGCCTATTTAAATTTTCAATTTTTTTTTGCAAGGATATTTCACTTTATTTTTGACATAATGTCATTTATTAATTCCAATTTAGTTTTCTGAGGATATATTTACAAAGCTCTATTACATAGATGTACGTAGTTTCAAACAAAAAAGAAAAAGAAAAAAGAAAAAAGAAGAACAAAAAAATATTGAATCACATGAAACCTTATTCAATTTTGAAAAACAAAACATACAGTACTAGGACTCGAGAGGATGAAGAAGGATAAATTTATAGCTCAAACTCGAGTCGACAGAATCAATGTTAGTCACTTCAAATAGAAGAAAAAGGGGTGAGGGGAGGGAGTTGAAGAAGTACCCGAGGCCAAAGCAAAAACCAAGATCAGAAGCATAAGTGCAATGACCTGCTTATTCACCATGATTCTTATACTATTTTTGCCCTTTGTTTAACTCGCACCATGCTACACACAACTAGGGTATTTTATACTAACTCGATGTGAACCAAATCAATGATAGGGATACATCCAAATTAAATGCTGGTTCTCCAATTGTAATACACGCATACGAAGACCCAAGGAGGGCTTTCCAAAAGCGAAAGACTTAGCTAGAAAGAAAAGCACATTTTTCATCTTTGTCATTTTCTTTTTCTTTCTTTCTTTTTTTTTTTTTGTTTTTGTTTTTATCTTTGAAGGAAATCTTTGTCATTTTCATCTAAAACACGTACATTTCACACGGCTAATTCCTACGTATATGACGTTAATGTTCTTCACACTAGTGATATGAACCTTGTCAATGTAACAACCAAGATTTAGTTGTTACCATATTTGACTCCCTTAATTTAAAAAAAAAAAAATAGTGCCAAAATAAGCATGCATGATAATTGTGTAATACAAAGTGGAGATAAGTTTGGAATTAATGAAATAGGGATGAGTTTTAATCGAATCTAATCAATTTGGAGGAAAAGGCAAGAGATTGGGATGAATGTTTTACGTTATGACCTATGGCTACTTCACGATTCCAAGACAATAAGTGGGGTCGTTATATATATATATATGTATATATATATATATATATATATATATATATATATATTGCCTCTCAAATTTTCACATAAAAATGAAAAGTTTGTGAAAAAAAAAATCCATGAATATATATGGTCCTTACATGGGATTGTTGTGTCCAACTAAATAATAGGAAAAAAAATTTATACATCCGATTTAACTTCCACATGTACACCAGCAATTTAAATTTTATTATATTTTTAATTTATTTAAAATAAAATAAAATAAAATACAAAATATAATGCAAAACGGGTCGTTTCATTTATATATAAAATCAAACGACGAATTGATATATAAAAATATCATCAATAACCCATGCATGCAAGTAGTGTTAATTACTTAGGCTTGGGGCAAATCATCAAGGCGACCGATACTTTTAACTATTATATGTTAGTCAAGTGCCCACACTTTATGCGTGTGTAATATATATATATAATTATATCAATAATATATTTAAATTTTGATAAATTAAATTATGAATATTTAATTTTTATATAAATAATTAAAAACTTCTTAGTATTTACTAAGTTTAAGATGAGTGAATGCTGAAAAAATAAAATAAGATAAAAATATAAGAATGAAAAATAATTAAAAAAATAATTATATAAGAGAATAAAAAATTATTTCATAGTATCATATGAGTTTGAGAGATAAGAGAGAGGATAGAGATTAGAAATAAAAGAAAAAGAACGTGCAGTGGAGGGAATAGGAGACCCAAAGTTCTTAAAAAAGAGTGATAGATTAAAAAGTTTAAGACACAATGTAATTATTAAAGGAGTTTTTTTTTATATAATAGTATAATATAGATATATAGATAACAGAGATAAGTTATCATTTCTTTTTCTTGTTCCTCTTTAAGATGCATGATTATGAAAGTGATGCGAGTAATTGAATATTGGATCAGACGATATTGGCGCACATGCAATTATATGTGATGAAATTATATAAATAAAATAAAGTCCAAGTCCCTATATATTATACTGTTCTTAAATTATAATTTGATCCTTTTAAACTCGTTACTGATTAATTTTGGATGAAACTTAACAATGTGCAAAGAACATTTATTTTTATAATAAAAATCTTACAAGCAAAGATTGATCGGTGGCAACTAGGCCTGATAATGGGTAGGGTTTTACTCTATCCTAATTCTAACCCTAAAAATACTCGATTAAACATACCTTATATTCTATTCTACCCGATTTAAATATTTATTCATTGGGTATACCCTATTTTTAGGATAGGATATGTACTCTACCCATTCATACATTTTTTTTATTTGTTTTTTTTGATATTGTGGTTTGTTTTAGCTCACACACACAGTTAACACATACACACACTGCACACACACAGTTTTCACACACACACACACACAAACAGTGCACACACACACAGTACACACTGCACACGCGCACACACACTGCACACGAAACAGTTTCACACACGTTCTGTGTGTGCGCGTGCAGTGTGTACTGTGTGTGAAACTGTGTTTCACACACACTGTGTGTGTGTGTGTGTTTTGTGTGTGCATGAAGAGTGTGTGTGTGTGTGTGTAGTGTCAGTGTGTATGTGTGAAAAATATGTGTGCGTAGTGTGTGCAGTATATATGTGTGTGTGAAAAATGTATGCGCACTGTGTGTGAAAAATACGTGTGGTGTGTGAATACTCATTGGATAATGATGTGTGTAATGTGTGAATATCCATTGGGTATTATTACTCAATGGGTGGTAACAGGTAAAGCCCTACCCTAATCCATTAATTTGTAGTAATATGGGTTAGGATAGGGTATGAGTAAATTTTAAAATTTTAAGGTATAGATAGGATATGAAAGATAAAAAATGAGTACGAATAGGATAAAATTCTACCCATTGACAGGCCTACTGGTAACATAACATTATTGGTTCAAATGAGGTACTTTTGGTAAATAAAAAATAAAAATAAAAATAAAGAAGAAGAGGGGGAGGGGGAGGAGGAGGAAGAGCTTTTAAGAAATTATTTTCATAAGTTAAAAAAATTAAAACTTAATTAAAAATAAAATAATGAAAAAGGGCGCAAAAAACAAAAAAAAAAAAAGAAAATGGGAAAGAGGGAAAAGAAAAACGAAAACAAATAACATGTATACTTGTGGAGTTTAGATGTTGGAGGTGAGTAGATTGAATCATGAGATTGACATTTCGTGGAAGGGGATGGGCCCATGGCCCATTAAGCAAAATGATGGGCTAACCGTACACATTTGATGATGTCGACGGGTGGCAATTCAGCTTCGAGGTAAATGGTGGGCATTTTTATTTTTTTTTGGGATAATTTGAGGTAAATGATGGGCTAACCTTGAAGGAGATTATTGTTCTTTATTTATTTATGGACCTCATGGTGATAAACAATTAATAAAAGTGGCAAATCCTTCTTTTGGCGGGAGAGAGAGAGAGAGAGATAGAGAGACAGAGAGAGTCCACGTGTCACGTCAGACAAGCTCCCTACAACGGCGTAAAAGGAAAGTTCAACAATTCAAACCACACCCAACAAACTATCTGCAAGAAAAAGGATGGAACCAAAATAGCATTACAGTGCCCTCATATCTCCGTTTTACTCGGTCGAGGCCTTCTTACAACAGTACAAATTGAGGTCTCCTTTACATTCGCTCTTTCACTCGTCCACATTCGCGAACCAGGGAACTTCCACAACCCCGGTCTGCGTGATCCTATTCATCCAGGTACAATTTTCATTCTGATCAATTTAATGGCACTTACTTAAATTTCACGAGTTCAATTGCATTGTTTTTTATTTATTTATTTTTTGCGCGTGTGAAATTATTGGCGTTAGAGTTGGCTGTTGGATGTAACTTTCGTTTGATCATTTGAAAGACAGCGTGGGTTGCTTCAAAACTGATCAACGTTGCTTTTATGTGAAGCTTATGAAATATGGCCCTGGAAATGCAGAAGAAATTTCTTGATTGGTTTATAACTTTATTAAACAAGATGATTGAATATGTATGCGCATATGAGAAAAAGAGTTGATGGAAATATGGAATACTAGATGAGACGTTGTCAAAGCCATTGAAGTTAATATGAGAAATCAATGGCAGTTGCTAAAAATTATTAATATTTTGCTATATTGCGTATAATTGTTGGAATTAGGGGATCCTTGTTAAGTTTCTGTGAGATGAAGGAACTAGGGGAGATTTACAATTGCCTTAGAGAGGATGAACGTATGATCATAGAGGAAATGTGTGGAGAGAGTGTTATATATTAAGGATGGCGAAGAAGCTTTCTGTAATTTGATCAAATTTTATCATATACGAAATGCCTTCTTTTCGTTTTATATTAATACTAAGCCTACTGCTGTTAGATGTGCTGTGGTAAATGTGATTTGGCATGTTTTGTAGTATATATGGCGTCCATCAGCTTCAGATACTGGAATGATTGCGTGGATCCCGAGGACTTGGAGGCAATGTGGAAGGAACCTGATGTTAGAGCGGAGTGGATTGGTGTTGGAGAGACCGAGGGATCTAGGGTTCACCTCTCACGTGATCCTGAGGGTCAGCCTTATTTAACACAGACAGAGATGAGGGTAAACTCAAACCGAATTTACACTTAAGAAGTCAAGATGTAACTCGTGATGATTTTCCTTCTTATCTTTTGTTGGTTTTCTTGAAACAGGCTGTGGCAGGAATTGTTGTCCAAAGACATTTTGTCTCACAGATAGATTCGGTATGATAATCTACTTCTTAATTACCTTATGCGGTTTCAAATAACTAAATCATGGTTTTGATTACAACTAAATCATGGTTTTGATTATTGTGACGAGCTCTCGCTATTTCTTTTATTTTTCTTTATAGTTGCACATCGAGCATAGAACACAAATGGCTTCGTTCTTTTTATATCTTTTAAAAATAATAAAATATAGTATAGTCTCCCTTTCTTCATCCCTTATATCTCATTATATTTAAATTTAACAGGTTTGCTGTTGAAAAAATTTCAAATCCTGCAAATAAGAACTGGAATACCTTTTCTCTTTCTAGATTTATGTTGATACAGTAGTGAGTGCTTCTCTCTAAGTTTCCAATTTTTTAATATGCCTTGCTATGTATAATGATAAACCTGAAGAAATTTTCATTTGGGACCAAAATTTGAGTTGGTTCTGCAGTTCTATTCGCATGTCAAGAGAACTTTTCCAGTATTTTACTGATTTAAGTTCAGGTAAACAACCACAATTTCTTATTTGGACTTTTGTTTTTTCTATGTTCCGTAGGACATGCTTTGTGCCATTGCTGCGCTTGAAAGTAACAGACAGCCTCTTGCCACAAGCCATAGCAAGAAAGCTGAAGAAGTCAAGATGGGGATCATGCAAATCTCACCAAAACTTTCAGATTGGCTGATCAAGTAAAAATTGATCAGGGTTCTCCTTTTCCGAATAATGATCGATTTCCCATATTGAAAACTAGTTTGAGTGCATTAAACTTTGACCTTTACTGCAGGGACTTGGGCTACATGACCTATCAAGTGGTTGAGAGTCAAAATAATCTGTATAAGCCTTTTATTAATGTTTATCTTGGAGCAGCGTATCTTAAGTGGCTTTCATATTATGATTACATGTAAGTTCATAAAATGCTGAATGCCATCACCCAACTCACCGCAGTACAGATATCATGCCGGCATAAGTCTACATATAATTTTTTGACATACAGTTTTATGCCCGAAAAAAAAAAAATCATATTTGCAGAGAAAGGAGTGAAGAGTTCATGGTTAGAGCTTATAAAGGTGGTGTAAAAAAGGCTGCTCACAAGTCGACTTTGCCATACTGGACAAAATATCTCTCTGTTAAGGAAAGATTGCCGTCCAGGTCATTGCTTCTCCATGAATCAGATAAACTTATTCCTTGCCGAGACTGTTGAAAAAAGTATTTAGTTGTATCAGTTGCTCTAACTAAGCCTAATTTTGGAGTATTTTCATGGTTAAACTAAACACATCTCTAAAAATGCAGAAAAGCCTTTGGAGTTGTTCCTGCGCCTGATGCTGCTTCAGCTTCTGCTGCTTCACAAAGCAAAGGTGTAGTGCCCGCAATCAACTTTATTTCAATTAATATTCCAACTATTCTGTGTAAAGTGGCACTCAATACTTTGTCATCTTAATCACGTTCTAATCCTTCTTGAGAAATAATGTTGTGAAAAGTAAATATGCTTTTCTGATACTAAAATGCATACAGCATACAATACTATAGTCCGTCCATGCAGGAAGTACAAGCAGCGATTAAACATCTGACTCCATGATTACAGTGGACTCCTTGAAGTTAGTATTATTTAGGTTGTGGCTCATTACTTGGGGGTTTTTGGAGATTACAATCTTAATTCTCAACATGGTACAGCATTGATGCATAAAAGCACTGGCTCGGCTTGGTTTAATGGCATTTCATTTTACATTATTTAGGGCCATGCGGTTATTTACTGAAAATGCTTTCCAAGTGTTTGAATATGGAAAAGAGAGTATAATTCGTCAGTTTCTATGCAGTTCATGTCTAGCTCAAGAATGCACAGCACTCCCCCCCCCCCCCCCCCCTTCAAAACAATCTTCTAAACTATTCAGTTTAAATTTTGCTTTTGTATGGATATCCATGTCAATTACTCCGTGTTTGTGCAGGACCAGGTCCTACATATACAACTTGGGACTCAAGGGCTTCCCCAGAAGACATGGAACAAATGTGGAATGATCCTAATGTAAACCAGGAATGGAGCCAAACTGGTGAGATAAGGGGGAAAGTGCGGTTTTCTCATGACGTAGAAAAGCATCCTTATCTTTCTCGGGTAGAACTAAGGGTGAGAGTACGGACATATTTTCTGATTTTCATGGATAAGAAATAAATGGTATAAACGATAATTATGAATTTAACATCTTTTGTCTTTGAGATTGTTTCAACATACTCTCACTTATTTCCTCTCCATCATGAATTATGGTGCATTGCTATATGTTCTGTGGACCCTGTTAAGCTGTACCAGGAAGTTTTAATTTGACATTCAAGTTTCTGAATTGTAAGAAGAGAGTTTCAAAGCAGAGATGGATTAATTGTGTCTCACGGACTTTGACAAAATTAATACTGTTCATTTTCTTGCAGGCTGTAGCAGAAATCATTGTTGGAAAGTATTTTAACAACGGAAAAGTGAGACCTGTGAGTAGTTCACTTCTTGTCTATAATATTGTCAATGAAATTCTCCTGGGTGTGAGATATTTGTATTGAAAATTTATGGATTTAAACAATGTTTTCCATGATAAAGGAACCAAAATATCAAGGAAAATTATTTAGAAACAGAGTCGGGGTAATTTTCATTAACAGGATATAATTTGGGAAATGAAAAAACGACTACGACTCCAATGTCTCACGAGAAGCTTTAGATATAGAATAGGGTCTAATATGTGTCTGTTTTGGGCAGACTGTTCTGTGTGCAATCTGTGAGATGCTCAGCATGCGGTTTGTGAATGGAGTTGGACAACGCACAGGACTTATGGGAATTGACTATCCCACAGGATGCTGGCTCTACAAGTATGTCCACTCAACTTCTTCCATAATGCAAGTGAAATACAAGACACCCTTTTATCTCTTCATTCTTTTATCAGTTGATGCTCAATCACCAATATAAATCATGGAAATAAGTAGGACACAGTTAAAGGTTGTAACACCATAAACACCTTTGTGGAGAAAATGGAGTACCAACTGATAAATCATGTATAAGCCCACTTGGCTGGTTTGAACCTCAGTAATTTGCATAACATTTCTGCACAAAATATCACCTTGTTTTGTGTAGTTGACCTGTGCTTACTCTAGCTTCTGGAATCTTCTGGTTGTGATAACTAGGGACTTGGGCTACAACGCTTACAAGGTGCAGAATGTTGATGATCTTACCAAGCCCTTCGTTTCCGTCTACTTTGGTGCAGCCTATATGACTTGGTTATCAGAATATGAGGGAAGGTAGGCTTGTCCCACAAATGGTTTACTCTTTCTTTGTTAATTGGTTATCTGGGATTTCAGGCTTTATTTTCAACACCATCTCATTAAGAATTTAATGTTTTATTTGACAGGGAAAGACCAATCCACTTTGTTGTCCAGGCCTATATGTGTGGACCACAAAATGTTCACCTTCAACAGACAGGCCATCACTTGCTTAAGTTTCAGGAAGCGTTGAGCCGCTACGAAGGCACTAAAATGTCAGTGTCACCTCTCTCTCTCTCTCTCTCTCTCTCTCTCTCTCTCTCTCGATTTAGCATGTGTGATTTGATGAATGAATTGCTATTATTACAGCAAGGGGTCTTCCAGCTGCACTATTTTGTGAGATTCCGAGGCTCAATAGCTCGGATGCAGTGACATGTACAAATCCATTCGACGTCTCCCAACTTTACGTATACTGAAAACATGGTTTGTTTACCAAAGGCAAATGTAAATCTTTTTTACGCTTCCACCATGCAATGCGGACACATGTAATTTGCTTTTGCCTAATTACTTGTTTCCAAATTCGGTGAGTCAAGTCGTTCCAGCCTTAACGTAGTTTTTATTATATAGAAGAATTGTGTGTCGTCACTTGGGTACTAAGGTATTGTTAGTTAAAGTTTTGAGGTTGCTTTTGGATTGAAGAGTTTATATTGCAGATATTTATTTTTTTTTAATAAAATTCATTTTTGTAGGATTCCATATTAAAATGATTGAAGAATAGTTTGAAGTTGTTTGAGCCCAAAAATTATTTCTTGTATAAATTTGGAGTGGGACGAAAAGAAAAAGAAGGGGTTCAAGTCATTCCGACGCAAAATGAGGCCAATTGTGTTAAGGCCAAGGCCAATTTATTTATTTGTTCAATAAAAGGCTAATGGCCCAAACATCCAAAAATAAAAATAAAAATAAATAAAAATAAATCAAGTTAAAATTATCCCTTATTTCTAGGGATTGTTATGCTAAAAATAAGGATTGGCATGACTAAAGATGCAAAAAATAGAGCACATGTGAATTTGAATAGTTCAAATTTCAAATAAGATGGCATGACTGTCATATCCGAAAAATAAAGAGCACCATCTATTTCAAATGTTCAAGCTAAATAAGTCATTTAACTCCAAGAATAAAGGAAAAGTGGTTGCAGATTGAAGCCTATAACAGAGAGATGGATTCATCAAATTTAAACAAATATACACTTCAACAAATCAAATAAAAAAACACTTCATTCAATAAGTCTACACTTCTTTGATTCTTTAGTTCAAATGAACCAAGATTAATTTGGTTCAATAAATAGAAAATAGTTATGCGAGTGTTCATAGTTATGCCCATTTGACTCGAGATGAAGTTATCAATGAGTTCACTCTGTAGTGACACAAGATCGTAGCTATCACTTGCCCCTTTTGGGCCCAATTCGGAATGAGATATCAATGTGACCAAGTGGTATTCTACATTCATATTGAGCGCATAAAAAAAGAGTTGTAGCCAAAATCATCAATGCTCATAAGATAGTGCAATTTTTTCAATGCACTCACGCGTAACCATCGTACAGAGTCATCAATGCGTCTTACTTGTAGTCAAAGTCCCTAACAGTCTTTCAATGCATTTAAGTCGTAGATATGACCCGTGACATCAATGCACATGTTTATAGATAAAACCTGTAATATCTATGGCAAGCAGCCATTGTCTTTCAATGCAACTTCTCACTTTATATTTTTAGACCATTTTCGATCTCTTGAACACTAAATTTTAAGTCTTACATTCAGTTGTGGGCACGTAGAACCTTATGGTAGTGTTTGTATGCTCCAACGCAATCGTTTTTCAGATACAAGTCAAATGCCCAATTTATTGAAATCAAATCAAAAAAGATTTCATATTATGTGTCCATTTGCCTTCTAACACACCCACACTTCGAAGTTATTGTTTTCATATTGAATCTAGTGATTTCGAATGATGAGTCAACATATCAATGTGGCTATCAATTTTTTATGCAACACAGAAGTATTGTCTGGTTGTTTCTTGTTATACTTTTCTCAATTTTTTTATATATTTCTATGTCACTTATCATTAGATATATATTCTTATCGTAGGATAATGAGTTAATGACTAAAAATATATAGTTCTTAGTTAACTTTTTAAATTGAAATTTAATAAGTTTGTTAAGGATATTTTAAATTATTATGTTTTTTGAAATTAAATATATCATTTTTGGCATTTTAATAATACTAGGATTTGAGCATCCATTAAATTAAAAATCATTTCAAATTCAACTAAAGATATGATTGATATATTACTAATAAATTTAATTTGTATTTTTACGTAGTTAGTCAAATTTAATAGTGTCAAACCTCCTTGTAATGCTATAGTGGTTCCAATCTAAGTCACATAAAGTGAGCGCGTGAACGAGTGCGTGAGTGAGTGTGGGTGCACAAAAGCATAAAAATAAAAAAAAATTGAGTGCAAAAGCACCTTAAAACATTTAATAAAAAATATTATATATATAATTTTAATTATTTATATTCGATGCAAAATATATTTGAAGAGGTAGCATAAGCAAAAGTAATTTTATTAAATGTTACACTTGAATTATAACATTGATAATTTAATGTTATTAACTAAAATTGTCAATTTTTCCTTCAATCTAAAATTATTTTCTTACGAATGCTCAATTTATATACAAAAAGCTAGTTGCACAAGTGCCCTAAAGAAAACTAACTTATTGTCCTCGTATATATACTAAACATCTAACAATTAGAATCAATAGATACTAATTACATCAGTAGAAGTTTATTTATACAATACTAACATTGATGTGCCAAGTATCACCTCATTCAGACACGTCAGCAGTAGCAGATCTGATTGAAATTCACCAAGTATGGGTGACAATGCCCTCGAAAAAGTGATTGTCCCCGATAGCGGTTTTAAACCACAAACTCGCTAAGTGCGAAAACCGATGCCTTCGAAGAGATTAATTGTCCTTAAAAGTGCATCCACGTAGAAAAGGGGAATCCTCAAAGTATAGACCACGAGATGAGGAACACCCCCCAAGCTTATCCCTCCAAGTCAGTGGTCCAAAGGCCACGAGGGGCCTCTTAGAGCCCTCCAAACTGGTGATGAAGGGCAGAGGCAGCGACGATTGGGAAAAAAAGGTAAGTTTATGTATTTATACATCACTTATATAAATTCAAATAAACATATTTTAATATCAATTTGAAATCCACAAAAATAAAACAAATAAAAACTATTTTTTTAAACAAAAATTTGATTTTTCTAATGTAACTACTTTTTTAAAAAAGGGAAAAAAATAAATTTGATTAATTTTTTAAAAAATTAATTTATTTAAAAAATAATATAAAAAAAATCTCTATCAATTTCTTTCCATTTCTTTTAAAAAATAATTTCTATCAATTTTGTTTTAAATTTAATTAATTTAAAAATGGATAAAATTTATTTCTTAAAAAGATTAATTACATTTTATTCATTTTTAAAGTAATTAAATTTAAAAAGAAATTGATAGAAATTATTTTGTTAAAAAGAAATGGAAAGAAATTGATAGTGATTTTTTCATATTAATTTTTTTAAAAATAAATTAATTTTTTAAAAAAAATTGATCAATTTTATTTTTTTCCCTTTTTTTAAAAAAATAATTACATTAGATAAATCAAAATTTCTTTAAAAAAAATAGTTTTTATTCATTTTATTTTGGTGAATTTCAAATTGATATTAAAATATGTTTATTTGAATTTATACAAGGAATGTATAAATACATAAAGCTACCTTACTTTTCCCAATTGTGTTGTTTGCCCAAGTGGTAATGGGTGTTGTTACACTAATGCACCACTTGGGTTTGAGTTCCATGAATAACAATTTTACAAACAAATTTTCTACAAGTGAAATGATGAAAATGCATCTGCCAATATCACATGTCATGCATGTGGTACTGTTTTGGTGGCTTTTTCAGCCGGAATTTGCTTTCAGGTGGTAAAGTCAAAAAATCGTATAATTTGGAAGGTAACTGAAGACAAAAAAAAAAAATAAATAAATTTATGTGGCAAAGTAAAAAAACATCATAGTTCGGATGGCAAAAAATCATTTCCCCTATATTTTTATTGAATTACTATTACATTTTTTATGTCCTTGTGTGTGTGTGAGAGAGAGAGAGAGTTAAATATAGATAGTCGGTGAATTTAAATGATTAGGAGAGAGCACTTAATAATTAACACATACCAATCAAATAATTCATCGTTAATAATTAAAATCAATTTTAAATTTTAAAAATTGAGAATTTAGTCAAAATTATATATTTTGGTTAAAAGATTTCCTTCAAATATATAATAATATAGATTTAATTAAGATATGCATTAGTTTTCCTCAAGAGACTAAGTCAAAAAAGCAATTGAAAGAGTTTATCTATCGAGTTATATCTAAAATATAAATGCGCGGCTAGTAAAGATTAATATGAGGATTAATAAATCTTATATCATATAAAAACGAGAATTGAGCACTTAATTCTCCAGGTCGAACATTGACA
Organism: Petrea volubilis; assembly: GCA_026212405.1. Classification (NCBI taxonomy): domain Eukaryota; kingdom Viridiplantae; phylum Streptophyta; class Magnoliopsida; order Lamiales; family Verbenaceae; genus Petrea; species Petrea volubilis. The sequence continues at coordinate 8,233,430 of CM047870.1, forward strand.
ATAATGATGGGGTAACAGAAGAACTATGTGGCATATGCTCTAATACTTGCTTAAAGTTCTATTATTATATACTTTTTTCTTTTTCTTTTTCTTTTTCTTTTTTATATATAATAGGATTATTAATATAGGTTTTAAACAAATTGAAGTAGTTAAAAGAATATCCATTACCAGAATATATTTGAACGTGATCTTTTCACCTACCACAGAAAACCTAACGAGTAGATGTAATGTTAATATTTTTAAACATGACTTCCATAGGATATACGTACGTATTTAAACAAAATAAGTAAGGGGAAAAAAGGCTAAATGGTAAATAACTTTAGATTGCCACGTTCGTCAATAATCACAGACGCCGAGGTAAAAATTCAAATTTATGCAATCGTTCCCCTTCAAACCTAAAGTCGCATTATTGATCTTCCACAAGAAACAGCCTTTGTGAAAATCGTATATCACCCTTTGTACTTCCCGGAGTACCAACCAGTGTTCAACACGTGCGCATCTCCAGCACTATTCCTCCCAATGTCGGGTTCTCCTACTTAAAACACGTGTCTGACGTTTGGATCCCCCTAGAACTCAGAAGGCTCTCTTTCATCAGACCATATTCAAAATCGCTGTCAATCTGTTCCACCCTTTTTCGCCCGATTACTTTCTTTCTCTAAAAGTTGTGTATGCGTGTACATAAACCGTTTCTACTCTCTCTGTCTGTCTGTCTCTCTCTCTCTCTCTCTCTCTCTCTCTCTAGGGTTTGTACCAGCGAAGAAACTACAGCGCGTTGCTTTGAGAGAAATATGTGTAGGTGTTTGCCTACTTCGTCTATGCTTTTTATTTTCAATTTGCATGGTTTTCGTTGCTAAATTGTTTATGTGCAATGTGCTAAATTGCCTCGATTGGTTTTACTCATGGTGGGTTGGTGAAGGTTTTACTCTTAGTCGTGTATTTTTTAAATTGAGTTGACTTCATGAATTGATCAGCCAACTAAATTCAAATTTGACTCTCACTTCTATCGGCTATTTTTTTCGGATAAGTATAGAAATTGTTTGAATATGCGATGTACTTCTAGTATTCGGCCACTATCATCTTATTCCTTTGTATTTTTGTTGGTTTTCATTTTAGGATTTTCTGTTGTGGGTTCTCTTTTTTATTTTTAGAAAATTTTGAACCTTTTCGGCGAGCTTGGTAATTGGGACATGGATAAAATTTGAATGTTTAAATAATGGTTTCTGAAAGTCTGAATTTTCTCATACCTGTTGGCCTTGTGGCCATTGTGAAGCGCGAAAAGCGTTTTTGGCTGCATTGACTGTCTTCTTCTTCTTTTGCGGTTTATTTATTTATTTTTTATTTTTTTGGGCACTGTTTTACCGTTTATAATGTTTCTTTTGTGCTATTGGACCAGGAAAACTATTCAGATTTCGTATTTGTTTTCTGGGATTTAATTCTTTTTAATTGAAATTTATATAGCCTGCAGGGCACCATTCAAAGTCTGTATATCTATGTATGTATCTGTCTATATACATATAGATAGCATATTCCATTTTACCTCGCTTTTGTTCAGACTAAGCAATCTCAATCTTAACAAGTATGCCCACAATTCAGCGATTTTGCTACCATCTTTGCACTGCATCAAGTTTTCCAACACATTATTATGAAGTTGTTAAATGCCCAAACTTGTCCACAAAGATTCCCCTGCCGACCCCCCCCCCCCCCCCCCCCCCCCCCCAACTCGTTTAACGAATAAAAGTCTGTTCCTCCACATTGAGTTTTTAGTCTTCAACCTTTTAAGAGTCACAAATCAAAGCAATACTGAAACTTCAAAAAGTGGAGGGTTTAATTCATTCAATAAGTTACAATAGTGAACCGATAATTACAACATCCATAAATATGGTGACATGTGTTATGGCCTTCGATAGTTTACCATAGAAACATTTTATTCCATTTTGGTTGGAATTTAGGCTTGAACTGCTTGCACTCAGCCTGCTATTTGAGCTAGTGCCTGTGCAGGCTATATGATAATACGTGGCAAGAATTTTGGGTGGAAGATTGAGGGACAAATTTATGAAGTTGTGGAAGATTTGAGCTCATTTCCTGTGTTACTAAGAAATAGCAGTTGAGCAAGGTAGTATGTACTGCGCTACCTGACAAGTGTTGATAGAGCATTTGGAGGGAGGGAAATCAGTTGGTCAGAGGGCTATACAAACTTTGTTATGCACATACATGGATGATTTTGGGTTATATTGGTGTTAAATGCCGATACCTAACGGGTTGGGCAAAGTCTGCAAACAGAGATGGGTTTGGATTCGACGGAGCTCAGTTGGCTAATTCTTGAATACGATCGTTTCTTGGTTACTCCACAAAATCTAATCCATTCAAGAGGGAAAAACCTAATTTGCACATAGGGAAGCTTGCAGTATGAGGGTGCTTTGTTCCGCCAACTTTACTCCAGTCATGACTTCCGCATCATTGAGTTGGGAAAGAAGAAAATTTCCAGCTCTGCGTATTGCTATTAGAATATGTGCAGTTGTTTGCGCGTATATTGCTATGAATCCCTGCACTTTGTTCTTCTATCCGCTTTGCTTTAGTGATACTCTGCTCCTGGAAAAAACAAAATTTGTGAGTCAGCATGGTTAATTTTCGAAGAAGTTGATTTTTGTTCTAAATGTAGTTAACTCAGCATTTGCCTACACACTGCATCATGTTTTCATGTTTTTATAACTGAGGATTGTCTGTTTGTTTTCATATTTTTGGAATTTTTTTTCCTTTTTTCCCGAATTACTGGACAGTGCTGCATTTATGATCCATTCTTTCTATTGCTGGCTCCTCTTTGGATGTTTCGATTGTTATTAGTTCCTCTTTGAACTGATAAGCAGAACTCTTAGATGGGCTATGATTTATCTGTCTATTGCAGTGTTGGATTGAGATAATAGTCGCATCAGAACATAGCATCATCAACTGCCATGGATCTTTCAGACCAGAGGCAGCAATTGACACACCAGAACCAGCAACAGCAGCAATCCGGGCTGGGAGTTATAGCCAGCAGTGATCTGATGGCTTATGCTGCTCCGCCTTATCAAACCGCACCAATGGTGACTAGTGGTACTCCGGCTGGGACAGTTTCTTCTCCAACTCAGCCTCCAACCAGCTTTGCTCCTCAACAGCTTGCCTACCATCAACCCCAGCATTTTCATAGCCAAGAACAACAGCAGCAACTCCAAGCTTTCTGGGCAAATCAAATGCTAGAAATTGATCAAACCACTGATTTCAAGAACCACAGCCTCCCTCTTGCTCGAATAAAAAAGATAATGAAAGCCGATGAGGATGTCAGGATGATTTCTGCTGAAGCTCCTGTTATATTCGCCAAGGCATGTGAGATGTTCATCTTGGAGCTGACTCTGAGATCCTGGATCCATACAGAAGAAAACAAAAGGCGGACTCTTCAGAAGAATGATATAGCGGCTGCCATTTCAAGAACTGATGTTTTCGACTTTTTAGTTGATATCATTCCTAGAGATGAATTGAAGGAAGAGGGTCTCGGCGTTACTAAGGCTGCCATTCCGTTAGTTGGATCTGGTGCAGATGCTCTTCCGTATTACTATATGCCCCCACAGCTTCCAGTGGGAGCACCTGCTGGAATGATAATGGGAAAGCCCGTCGATCAGGCAGCTCTGTATGCAGGTCAACAGCATCGACCTCCCGTTCCTTTTATGCCATGGCCGCAGTCTCATATTCAGCAGCCACCAGCCCAGCCACAACCAAGTGACTCATAAATGATCTAAAAATATCACGTTGTTGATGGGTCTTTTGCGACAGAATTGTTGTTTAGTAGTAGCATTCCTAGTTTATGTGGTTTAGGAACCTTGAATTTAAGCAAGCGAGAATGTGTAAAAGCAAATAACTTTTGAGACTGATTCATATTTTTGGTGGGAATGACTGAACACAGGGGAACAGCTTGGTTACTTTGACATCCTTTACCCATAGCTGTCTCTAAACCAGGTGGCCACTGCTCTGTTCTTTTAGACAATAAAATCTGTGAATGACTGCGGTTTGAATAAATGTTTTCACTGTAGCATAGGGTAACTTGGCACTCAGTACCACCAGTGAAGTTGGTCAAAAAAGTAGTCGAACTGGTTTGGACATATTGCTGCAACTTTAGAAGTTTGAACCCCAATGAAGAAATGCGTTTGCTCGAATTATTCGAGACTTCCCATTTTACGATGGGTCTTAACATGGAAAATATCTGATAATTTGTTAAATATGAAACAGTAATCTATGCCTATTATAATCAAAAGTTATGAACCTACGAATAAGTTTATTTATTCTACTTTATTGATTTAATATGGTTGAAAATTTGGACTCTGCCAGTTTATCCAGTGAAGGGGGTTCTTAAGAAGGGCGTAGAGCTTTTCTTAAACTCACATTTTGACTCCCACATCGATAGAGCAACAGACACAGAACGGGGAGAGATATCCATATGAAGCAAAGGCTAACCAAACAATGCACCAAGCAGCTGTGCAGTGAGCACAAAGCGAACTATTCTTTCGCCTTTTACTAAAGAATACCGTGTGCTCGTTGCAGATAAGCAGCATACGCTTATTTTTGGAGGGGTCTTCCATTTTTGGAGGAACCCAACAATCGAGTGATAAGTTTAGATTTTGTTGGTTTTGTGGTTGGGACAAGAATAAGAGAAGTCAAACTTCTATAAGCAGCATACGCTTATTTTTGGAGGGGTCATCCATTTTTGGAGGAACCCAACAATCGAGTGATAAGTTCAGATTTTCTTGGTTTTGTGGTTGGGACAAGAATAAGAGAAGTCAAACTTCTATAGAGCCCCTTTTAGCTCAGTTAACTTCCGTCCCGTCTTTTTAAAGAATTGACATGGGTAAGCTGGTGGTGTTTCTCTGTTTAGGCCTTTTAATTTGGGTACAACAATGTCTGCTTCTAGTAAAATGTAACTCGTATGATTGTATTTGGGCAAGGCAAGCCTCGCATATGAAAAGTTTCCGGTCTGGCCTGCCGCATTAAACCCAGGTAACGCCTTCATTCTTTTTTTTCCTTTTGTATCTTTAATTAGTTTCACAAAAAGTACTGGAAAATCTAGACATGTATACGATAACGGGGAATACATAGCCCATGCTTTTTGACTGATGTATAAAGATAGGCGGGTGGGTGGTGGAGCAAAGAGTCCCACATGGAATAAGAATGTGTGCAACAACAACCGAGGGAGGTACTTGAGCAGGAGGGAGGGCAACAGGCTCCATACTTACCTGGATGGGGTCAATGGGCTATCAAGAAGGCCCATGGCCTAGGTTGGTGACTTCCATTGCACGTGGGAGGGGTGCCTGCCTAAGGTCGGCCCAAGTGGTCGAGCCTACATCATAATTTGTGATATAGGGGCCTGCGTTCGCGCGGCCCCTTCCAAATTCTAGTAGAAAATTGTGTGTAAATGTTTATTCCTCAATGAAAGTTGGTTATTGTTGGTTTCAATTTGGTATGATGTTTATTTTAGACTAGACCTCATTGGAACAATAATTTGTTACGTTTTGACTTCATATTCTGGGACAACCGCCACAGCCAAGGGACACATAGTTGATGGAGAAATGTTGCACTTCTGATGCATCTCTTGACACAGAATTGTGAGAAGTGTTTGGAAGTAGTAGTATTCCTAGTTCGTGAGTTTAAGGAAACCTTGAATTTAAGCGAATGTGAAAAAGCAGATAAGACCTTTTGGTATTCATATTTTGAATTTTGAAAAAATTACAGTGACCACCCCTGAATTTATGCCAAATTACGAAAAGCCCCTAAAAGGTGTTTATAATTACAAATACCCCCTATATTTCCACACTGTTATCAAAAAAAATTCTTACCGCTAGTAGAAGTCAGGTTTTTACTTGTTTCCCGTTTAATTTATTTGGGATTTCTTAAAAATTACTTTTCGGTTAATATTTCTCATTTTTTATTTACTAACAAAAATACCCTTTTGGGTGTTGCAGTAACTTATATTGCAAAGGAGAAAACACCCAAAAGGGTAGAAAACACCCAAAAGGGTATTTTTATCTGTAAAAAGAAAAAATAATAGGGGACAAGCTTGGTTACGGTGACATCTTTTACCAATATCTGCCTATAATGCTCAACTCCTCAATAGTTGATAAAATGGCAAAAATCTGTTCCATTCACTGAACGAGGCGGCTGAGCACTTTCACATGTTATATGAGTTGCTGCTTTTAGCTGCTTAATGGGTACTTTTTAGTGACAATGTTGAGCACTGCCTGCTTCTTTAGAAAATAAAATCTGTTAATGTCTGCCGGTTGAGTAGTACGTTGTTGCTGGAACATAGGGTAACTTGGCACTTGGAGGTTTCTAAGCTTCAAATGTTTGATTTTTTATTTTTGTTTATGGAGGACTAGACTTGTTGCATTATATGAATATAAAGATGATAATCTCGAATGACATAAATAGTAACACTTTCAACAAGTATAAGATAATATAGTATATTTCTCTTCAAGCTGTTAAATACGAGTTACATGTTTAATGACTTATAATATATGAAACTAGAAAAATGTATACATATAACGGGAAAAGTAAAAACACAGTAAATGACCATTTTTCAGATAAGTACATAAATAAGTTGGAGAATACACGCAAGTGATAAGAGCATATTTGAAAAATAATGTAAAGATTGAAAATATATTTTCATTTGACATTATGTCCATATTAGGATTATATTTGTATGGATAAAGTACACTTTTTTTGGATCAACCATAGATAATCTCAATTCAATGATCGTGAAAGAAAATGTTGAAAAATATTAATCCACATATAAACAATATTGCATATTATGAATAATTTTCACTTAATAAGATTTGTTTTTGCATTTATCACGTTTATAGTTTCTCTATTTACAAAAGTTAGTTTTAGAAATAAATAAATATTGCTTATCCACAGGCAGAGCACGTGCACTACTTATGATTAAAAGTTGTCATATCGACCTACGAATAAGTTGATTTATCATTTATTCTACTTTATTGATTTAATGTAGTGGAAATTTGAAACTTTGCCAGCTTCATTAAAATTCATACTTCTACTCCCACATCGGAAGAGCAACACAAGGGAGGTGGGGAGAGGTTCCTATGAAGCAAAGACCAATTATCTTAAACAATTCACGCAGCTGCGCAGTGAGCACAAAGCGAACTATTCTTTCGCCTTTTACTAAAGAATACCGTGTGCTCGCTGCATATAAGCAGCATACGCCTATTTTTAGAGGGGTCTTCTGTTTTGGAGGACCCCAACAATCGAGTTGAAATGTTAGATTATCTTAGCGTTGGGGGTGGCTTTTTGTTTTTATGAAAGAGGAACCAAAAAAGATGATGTATTAAATTTTTATCTGAAGTGCCTATACAAGTAGGGATTCCAGGGGGAGGAAGACATATGCCCCTCGTCGCCCCGTTAATTGCCATCTTGTGTTTCGTAAAGAGTTGGCATTGCTCAGCCATGAATCATGCACATAAATTGTTGGGAAAGTTCATCACTATGGTTTTGATGCCCCTTTTAATTCGGGCAGAACCACGTCTGTTACTTGTAAATGTGCAACCTCATCATCTCGAAATTCTCAAAAATCTTGCATCAGTTGTAAAAGAATTACTCATACGATTGTATTTGGACAAGGCAAGTCTCGCAAATATGAAAATTTCCAGTTTTGGCCTGCGAAATTAACCCTAGGTAATGCCTTCATTCTTTTTCTTTAACCTGTCTCAGAAATCCACATACAGAAGCCAATATACAGGTCAAATCTTGACTCGTATACAATTACAGGGAATACATTGCCAGGTACATTTTCGTAGAGGTCCCACGTATTTCATGGGTGAATGGTTGGTGGAGCAAAGAGTCCCCCATGGAATGAGAATATGTGCAACAACAAACGAGCTGAGGTACTTGAGCACAAGGGCTGGCATTTGGCTTTATATTTACCTGGACGGGGTCAATGGACGATCAAGCAGGCTCAGGGGCTAGGTTGGTGGCTTTCATTGCACTTGGGAGGGGTGCTTGCCTAAGATCGGTCCAAGTGGTCGAGCCTACGTCATAATTTGTGGCAGAAGGACCTGCAATCGCGCGGCCCCTACCTAATTCTAGTAGGAAATTCTGGACAAATGTTAAATCCTGATTAAAGTTGTTTACCGAATATATTGTTTTAAATTTGACATGACGTTCATGTAAGACGTTAGACCTCATTGGAACAATACTTTGTCACTTTTTGGCTTCATCTTCTTATACAACGGCTCCATCCTTGTATTCACACGAATTACTTGAGACTTTCCTTGTTATTAGGGATATTATGGGTTTTATTAACACGGGAAAATCTCAGACAATTGCTTCGGCCTTGTGCTCCCTAAGAAGTCTTTGTGTGGGATTTCCCAGCTTCACCTTACAATGAGATCCACCAGAAAATAGAGTGCAGATTTCATATATTGCAAAAGATATAATTATAAAAAAAAAATGCAAACACATTCTCTCATTCCACGGTAACATGTGAATACAAGGAAAATTGCTCTTGCACGGGTTGTGACCAAGTGATGTACTGGTAAGAATAAGTCAAGATAGAATCTAATTATGGAAGTGGCCGCCAAAATTTTCCTAAACTATAACACAAGCGAATTTTTAAGTCCCAAGATCAATTCGGTATACAACTTTCTTCTTTCCGGATAGACGCAGAGAAGAATATTAAGGTGTCCTATAGAATGCCGACAAGAGGCAAATGTCAGATTGTAGAACTGACTTCAGTCTTCAGATTCTTTAATAGGTTTTTCTCTCTTTCGTTTCTTACTCTTGTTCTTCAATAGGCCTTTTTCTGCTAGAGACTTTAATTTCTGAGCTTTTCGTGCCTTAGCTTTCTCCTCAAAGCCATCATCCATCAGCTTCATCGTTGCCACTCGCCTAGCTTTGTACACCTGCAAAAAAAATTACAAATTGTGCATTTATAAGCAATATGGTATTTCTAGCTCAGATGAATTAGGTGATTCAACCACATCAGGCATTGAACAGAACTCACAATTCCAAGGATAAAATTGAAAAGTATGCAATATTCATGCCTAATACAATAGCAAAATAAAACAAGAATTATATTCCATAATGGTCTTAAGCTCTTACCCTTGTAATATTATCCTCGAGGACATCCTTCTCTTTACACTCAAACTTATCCAATTGTTTCCCAATAACAGCTTCTATTCCATGCACAAGTTCCACATCATTCTGCAGAAGATATCACAACGGGTTTAGCATGCCGATGAAAGGAAACAAGAGGAAACCTTTAAGCATAGCGCCACATTACATTGATATCAAAACAAGAAAATAAAAACAAATAAAGCACAAGACTCTTCCTTGGTATATATTAATATTTTTAAGACGAGTTCCATGCTAAGGTAAATCATACATTGACCAGAAAAATTTTTTTGCAGGCAAGTTAAGGACCGGATCCAGAAAGTAGACTGAGTGAAGATCTTCTTGTCAAATCTAATACAGTTTAGAAGCTCCGACAACATACTTGAAATGAAACAAATTTCTAATTAAAAAAAGCCTACGGCACCTGGCTGGTGGTTTTATTTAGGATATAAGATATATAAGTAATCATTCGACAAGATAAATGTGTCTCCAAGAGCAGCCTACTTTCAGTGTATTGGTTCAAAATGATGAACAAAAACTGAAGATTGAATGTAAAATCTCCAGTGGATATACACCCAAACGGAAGTTTATAAGAAAGAATATCATCTAAAATCTAAAATGGAAACAAAAATCAAGACAAAAAATATTAATCTGTGAACAATATCACTTTTGTCCATTACATCCCTGGGACAACTTTACCACTGGCCTGAATGTTGGGACATAATTTCCAATACCACCAACCATGATTAGCTGCCAGTAGAACCGTGTCAAAAGTGTCTGAAAATAAATATAATGTACTTTATGCTCTACCTGGGTGACAAAACTAAGAGCAAGGCCGCCCTGTCCTGCTCTTGCAGTACGCCCAACACGATGAACATAATCCTCTGGATACCTATAAATAGTAGAGCTCCATTTTTGTTAAAAAAAATATGCTACAAGAATCGATATCATAACAGTCTGAAAGAAGTCATTACCTAGGAATGTCATAGTTTATAACCAAATCTACTGTTGGTATATCTAAACCACGGTTCGCAACATCAGTGGCTATTAACAAAGGGACCTGCCCAGACTTGAATTTATGCAACGCAGAAAGCCTCAAAGATTGGGATTTGAAAGAGTGCAATGCTGCAACGTCCAGTTCAAGCTGTTCCAGCAACATACTCAGAAGCTCACAACTCCTACTTGCCCAAAGAAAAAAATGAATCAAGATCGTGGGGCCATCTCATATTTCCAATTAAGATTCAAGAGACTATGAAGCAGCAGAACAAGCCTCCAATATGCAAGAAGCCTTGACCTCATCATACTTACAGGAGCCTTGACCTCATCATACTTACAGGAGCCTTGACCTCATCATACTTACAGGCAGCCAATTTAAAGTGGATCTACTGCTCACTTAAGCTTTCAAGATAACTGACATTCTAGGTTTTACTAAAAACACTGATTTATGGAAGCACACCATTCAGTTTGCCTTGGTAGGGAAACCAGGGAAAACAAAACTAAGATTTAGACACATCACAAGCTTGGTAGGGAAACCAGGGAAAACAAAACTAAGATTTAGCCTGCTCTGGAAAGACAAAAAAAAAACCTCAGGACATTGTAACAGAGCTCCAAAATCAGTTCTACTTTCTGGAGACTTTCCAATTTGATGCTAAACAAAATATACTCAATGCTACATCACGGCTCAGAAACTTAGAGCTTTGTCCATACGACACTGATTTCGATTTCACACTATTACAAAGAACATACTTTCCATCACACCTGGGCCAAAGACAGAATTTTAACCGACCGTTTGCTACATTGTTAATACCTTATTAACAGCATCAGTAAGTTTGTACACACGTGCTACCGAAACAAAATAAAATGAGAGATGATTAGAAATTCTGAGATCTTTTTTTCTTTCTTTCTTTTTTTTCTGAAGAAGAAAAACAGACTGTACCTGCAGGTGGAAACAAAGATTATGGCAGATCGAACACGCATTTCTTCCATTTTGTTTAATATGTGTAGTAGATACACATCCTTCACATGCTTGGGAATAAAAACATACTGCTGTTTCAGAGATTCTACTGTTTTAAAACCTTCATATGCTGCATAGAAATATGCCTTATTTGCTGACAGTTCAAGTAATGCTTGTAAATTACTCGTCATGGTTGCAGAAAATAGTAAAGTTTGCCGACTCTTTGGTAAGCACTGAAAAATGACTCTTAATTCTGCTTCAAAGTTGACACCCAAAACTCTGTCTGCTTCATCCAATACTAAGAACTGCAAAAAGATTCTTCATCAGGCTTTAACATTTGTGAGCATAAGCATATTGGTATGCAACATAACTACTATAAAATAGTGGAACATCTCAGCAAAAACATGAAAAGAAGCCGAGGTAAGCAAGTTTCAAAAAATAACCACATCACAATAGTAAGTAGGCTTTTAGACGTGGAGGACGCACTGAAGCACATGGAGTCATAGTATGCTTGTAAAGTATATCTTGTTGAGGATTGGTGCATCACCGGAGACATAAATAAAAACTTCCAAATTGTCTGAGAGCAGATATAACTAACATAGTGTTTGCTGGATTGAATTTGGCCATAATTGGTTTCGGAATCATCCATCCAAATTGGTCTAATCTCCCTGGCCCTAAATTGCCACTTAAATCAACAAAATGCTAAATCTTTGTGCACTAAATACTCCAAATGCTTATCGTAGGACTAGCACATTTTACTCATTGTGATTCCATTTAGAAGTTCAGTAAACAGAACCAGTGAATGAGAAACCTTAAAAAAGGTCTCATCCTGTAGCAAGCAAATTCAGATTGAAGCATCCAATACCCACCAGGTAAACTGATAATTTTTATCCCTAAATAAATCCAAGGCCAAAGCTAGAGTCCTAATAATACAATGTTAAAATGATGAGACTTCCCTACAGAACTTGTTCATCTCCACTTAAACTCACATCAGTTTTCGTCTGAAAAACCAGAAGATCGATTTTGAGGAGTCAAGAAGCAAATATCACTCACCTATAGTTTATTCTCAAAGTTTAGTTCAATTATAAGGACTGATACATTTGACAGAAGAACCTTCGAACGAGTTACCAATGAAAAACACAACCAGAAATGATCATAAACAAATAATGAAATCCAAATTCAGATGTAAGGCCAATGAATACCTTGGTATGGGCAAAAACAGCAGGAATATCATCAGGATTCTCCTCGATAAGAACCTTAATCCTGCCAGGAGTGGCAATCACCACGTGGGGCCTCTGCATCAAACTCTGGGCCTGGTTAATCATATCCATGCCACCAACAATTACCGTGCACCGCAATCCCAAACCTGATCCAAGGGCCCTAAATTGCTCTGCCAACTGGTAGGCCAGCTCACGAGTGGGAGTTACAACCAGTGCAAACACCCCAAATGGGTCCTCAGCGAGGCGGTGGAGAATAGGGAGCGCAAATGCGGCTGTCTTGCCACTCCCAGTCTGAGCCAAGCCCATGACATCCTGGCCCGCCAGAATTTTAGGAATGCAGTGGTGCTGGACCGGAGTAGGCTGCTTCATGCCGAGCTCCTTGCATGTATTGACAGCCCATTCAGCAAGGCCCAAGTCCGAGAAGGTGATGTGGGCTGGGGTTGGGTTGGAATTTAGTTCTTTTTCAAGTTCTTTTGGGGCAGCTGCAGGAATGGCTGTTGTTTCAGGAGGTGGAGGTTTCTTTTTTTTGGTGGTTATAGGGGTGGATTTCTTTTTCCTGTAAAACAATGGGAAGTTTTCATCGACTTGGATTTCTTCATCCATGATTCTTGAACACGACTCTCTAGATGATTGTCAACAGAGACCTTCTTTAAGGCTAATATCAAGTGGCTCCTAAAAGTAAAGAAAATAAAGAACCGTCTAAACCAGGGCAATGCTGTAAAAATTGAAGTGAACAGAACCAAAACAAAAACAAATGAAAATTTAGCTTTCCGAATGAGCGTAACAAATACTCTTTTCAGTTCCTAATTACCCATTATATGTAACAAATACTGTGTTCGGTTAGCTCTGCTATTCACTTCACAAGAAACCCCATCGATTCATTCTCCCACACACAGTAACACACCTTTCGAAAAGCCCACTGAAGCTGCAATGGCGGTGTCTTCAGGCCAAAGCTTTGCTTGTTGCAATGGCGATAGTCACAATTTTCACTCTCATTGGGAACTCAGTCATGCATTTTATATATATATATTTTTTAAAAATACTGTGTTCGGTTCCTTAATTATTGAATAATTCCTCAATTCCTTCCGAATTTCCATATAATAGAAAACAAAAAAGAAAACGTTCACATTGCAATTCTAGCATCCCAACTACAAAAGATTTAAATTGACATCATACAATCTCAATACCCATAATCCACAATTCCAATTCAATTTCTAAATACAAACAAAGTCAAAAGTTCAAACACCATCACCGGATTCTTCTTTAGACTAAAAGCCCTAGACTCGCTAGTAAATGGGGAAAACAAACAAACAAACAAGAAAAACCCATATGCATAGTTCCTTCAAATAGAAAAACTACTTAAAAAAACGCAAAACCAGAAAATAAAACAAGAAAAAGAAAACAAAAATTACCAATAACTGGGGGGTGTTGCGCCCTGTGCCTATACAGGTGGGGGGAGCTTGGACCGCCAATGATGTTGGCTGGCGTGAGGTGGCTGAACGAGCTGACTCGGTGTGGAGGCTGGCGGCGAGTGATAGAATTATAGAGGTTAAAAGGATGTGGTGACTGGGCGGCCAATGGAAAAAAAGAGAGAACTTCGATAAGCCAGTGGTGGCTGGGCAAGGCGTCGGCGGCGACGAGGGGTTGTGGGGCGAAGAGAGTCTCAACTGAGCAGAGAGGCAAAGTTTAAAAAGAAACTTTTAAAATATATACATATAATACAACTTTATCTCAAAAAAAAAAGTATGTAAAATTAGAAGGAAATTGGACAAAACAATGGCCCATGCAGGCCTCGAACCTGCGACCTTCGCGTTATTAGCACGACGCTCTAACCAGCTGAGCTAATAGGCCTATGTTTTACGGCTTAATTATTTAACTTGATAACTAATAGTTTTTGGTTCGGTGTTGCGCCGCAACAGTGAATTGTACAATTGATCTTTTTATCGAATCTAAATTCCAGACTTAGTTATAAACTAACAATTCATTTAAATTAGAATTTTTAATTTTTAATTAAAACGATGGGCAAATATTATTGTTGGCCCTACAAAATAAGAAGTGAGATATTTTTGGTCTGGTGTTTTCAAAATAAAAATAAAAATAAAAATAATAATAAATTTAATCTTGCGAATCTTGAAATTTTGACAATCTTAATTGATGTGGTGAAGTCTGGCTCTGTACGTCGGAGCCAGCCCAAGGCATAAGATCAACGATGGGACACCACTCGGCATAAAGACCACACGCGTCGCCAATTCGTAAAACTGCTATGTGTCAACTGATTTCTCAGAGTTCGAGGAGAGCCATGTGTACCCACAGACCCCATCTATTCGACTTAACAACGTGTCTCCACGGGCCTCACCTGGGAGCTCTGCGATAAGGGGATCTCACCCTCCTCGAGTGGTCCCCCACCTTCTCGAAGTGGTCTTAAAAATAGTCGTCTCTAACACAACGGTTGCACCTGGCGCCTCCACTACCGTGTGTCAGGGAATATCCCCTGTACAAACGATGAGGCTGGGCCGATCCAATCCTAACCCCATCCATCCATCTCTGACTATTATAAATAGTAGGTCATCACTGTTCACAAGGGTAAGCTTTCCTAAATTCTTACTGCACACAACCTTACAGTTTCGAATCTCTGCTCGAATACTGACTTGAGCGTGGGAGGGTCTTCGCCGAAAACACTTCTGGATAGGCTCACGTATGTTCCATCCTTAAAGGATAGAGACCGATCATCACTGCGATACCCCTACTTAGACTATTGGACACTTTCTGAGACCTTTGTCTAGATCTCAGGAGCCTACCTGATCGAATACTTTTGTCCGGCCACATCATTAATCTTCATAATTCATATTGTTTAGTTCAGAATTTTGGGGGATTTCATTTTCATGCAAATCGTTTAGTGTTGTTAAATAAAAATTAATGATTTGGATTTAGTTTGATAAATTAACTGTTCACATTAACATAATTAATGTCAACAATACAAGAAATGTGTATATCAAATATAGTTAGCATAGGTAGATATAGTACAAGTAGCGTTCACTTAACTTAATTTGATATATATATATATATATATATGAATGCATAATTAATTCTCTCCAACCTCATAACACGGCTAAATAATACATGAAAATAAACTATTATGTATTATACTCATGTGAACCTATCATTCTTTTAATGTCCCATTGGTTTAACTATCAGTCACATCATGTTGAGTATAAAAAGTTATTTTTTGTTATCTCAAAAACCAAAAAAAGAAGTTATTCTTGTCATCAAAGAAGTTAGAAATTTGATTATCATGTTTGTGGATTTTTTTAATATATAATAATTTGTTCCTATTCATTATTTAATAGTATTTTGAAAATTATAACCGATTAGTAAATTTAATAATTATATTTGATTTGAATTATTATTACAATATATTACACTTTACATGGAAAAAAAAATCAATGTGAATCTGATTTTTTTTTAATAGGTCAAAGAGAATCCGACCATTTGAATATCACAAGAATAGATTGATGACTAATGAATTGATTATATTTTTCATAACATTCTATAGTGGATATTTGAAAATTTTTCTTAGTTAGGTATCAACATTCGTTTAAAACAACATTCGTTTAAAACAATCATTAAAACTCATGTATCAATTTTTTGTTAAAAGCATAACTATGGGTGCCAAAATGATTTTTACTTCTTACTTAAAGATTCATCTAATTGTAATGTTTATAATTAAATGCGGGGAAAGTTCATTTTTGGTCGTCAGGAACTAATATGACATATGTAGTCTTATATTTAAAAAAAAAAAAAAAGTTTTACAAGACTAAAATTTTTAAAATCTTAATTTTCATATTATCAAGTTCCAGTACTTCATATTATTTTTTTGTATATTTACACATAGAGTGTTAAAGTATAACATTATCTTGTTGATCAAATACAATCCACTCAAAATATCTTATACATATCAAACGAGACGCTCTACACACACTCATCAAAGAGGGAAAGAGAGAGGAAAAAAGATTTCGAACCTAAAGCCTCAACGGTGGTAAATTCAAGCCCCGATATTGGTCTACAACCTTAGCACCTTATTTATTACTAGTATAGTGGACATATTCGATACGTCTGTAAAATAAAAGTGAGATATAATTTAGTCAAATGGTTAAATTTTAATAATATAAAATTATTTTCCACGAAATTCTTTATGTAAATAAATATATTTTTTTAACTATTATTATTTATACTATAATATATTTAGTAAATTTATGAAAAGCTAAAAAATTATTTTTAAATAAAAATTTCTTGAATAAACAATAAATAAAAATATAAAGTAGAATAATTTTTTAAAAACAAAAAAAAAAATGTGAGAGAGAGAAAATGGGATAGAGGTGACAATAGAAAAAAAAAAGAAGAAAGGATATGTCGTTTGAGAAAAAAGAAAAACAATGATAGAGGAAAGATGGGTGGCTGAATCAATGGTATTTCAGGAGTAATAAAATTAGACGCACCAAAGAAAAATATAGTATAGATACTTAATTTCTTGTGGATCTACCGTTCCTTGTTTTACACGGAGACGCCAAAGTGGGAAATAAAATAAAGCCGGCCAGAGAGACGCACACAAATAACTACGACGGAGCCATCAAGAACGAAGAAATTCTGGGTTTTCCATTCTCAGAACAACAGCACAAAAACTTGTAGAAATGGAGTCTCAGTCCCCATTCAAGGCCGATATACTCAAAGGTAAAGTAGCTCTCCTCACCGGAGGCGGCTCCGGTATCGGCTTCGAGATCTCCACCCAATTAGGCAGACATGGAGCCTCCATCGCCATCATGGGCCGTCGCAAGAACGTTGTGGACGACGCCGTTGCGGCCCTCAACTCCCTCGCCATCCCCGTAAAATCCTCTTTTTTTTTTTTTTCCATTTTCTTTGATTGGTTTCTGTTAAAAGTTGATTTATTTCGACGATATCTCTGTTTTCCACTATCTCTACATCCTAAAAATATTTTGCCTTTAATCACTGAATTATATTCTGTTACACTTGATCGGATTTGCACTTCGCCCTTCAAATCCATTTTCGAGCCAAAAAAAGGGGCTGGACTACCGCAAAACAATTTGAAAATTTAACCGCTCCTTGTGGTGAATTTGAATTTTGAAGTCACGACACCAGCTGCCGTCAATCACTTCCTGTTGACTTTTTCGGGTAGGAGCGAAGTGCGAATCCCGTATAGTTTGCACGGCAAAATGTAATAAAAAATAATTAGTGATTAGAGTGTAAAATCGGTCATAATTCGGAAGGCGGAGTGTTTTCAATCCACTAATTTATTGTAAACTATTCAAATAATCTGTTCTGGCTGGGACTGATCGGCATTTCTGATATTCTATATATTCTTCCTTCTTTTAGGCAGTTGGGTTTGAAGGGGATGTTCGTAAACCAGAAGATGCGCGTAGAGTGGTGGAGGCAACAGTGAAGCATTTTGGAAAGCTCGATATTCTTGTCAATGCTGCTGCTGGAAATTTTCTTGTTGCAGCTGAGGATCTCTCTCCCAATGGTTTTAAAACAGGTCTAACTCTAATTACGTTTTTCATCTTTAACTCTTTTAGTCCTATGCCAAGCCTCATTCTTTTGTGGCAATAATTACAATGCCATCCCCTGTAACTCTTTGCTTTTCGGTTCCAAAATTACACGTACCTTATGTATGATTTGTTTCTGCCTTACATTTACTTGATTGTATTGATCGTCTCACATGGGTAAATCATAATCATATTTCATCCTTTACAAAATTTTTGAATATGTCGTCTACGTTAATAATTCTTGTTCTAGTTTTGATTAAATCTTTACGATCAAAATGGGTGTTTGTAATTTCGAAATTAAGAGCAAAAGTCTGTGTAGTACCACATAGTTATAGAAATGTCAGCGTAATTGACCCTCTTTTTGAGTTTATAAGTTCTCTTTACTAATTGTTAGCTTGATTTTTCAATGAAAATAGCCCAGCTTTAGGTTCTGGGAACGAGTATATAGAAAAGGACATCTGAAAAGAACCGAGAAGAGAAGTTCCTGAATGTGTTTTGAGTATTACACTTGCAAGCATCTGTGGATGACTAATTTTAGTTTTATGACATTGCATATGCAGTTATGGACATTGACTCTGTTGGCACATTTACAATGTGTCATGAAGCACTCAAGTATCTCAAGAAAGGTGGACCAGGAAGAAGCTCATCCAGTGGAGGATTTATACTAAATATCAGTGCCACTTTGCACTACACAGCATCCTGGTACCAAATCCATGTATCTGCAGCCAAGGTTTGTAATTTGATGAGCATAATTTGAAACTTTGTTGGCAAGTTTTGGTCAATCAAAAATGTTTGTGCCTCTCCAGGCAGCTGTTGATGCCCTCACAAGAAATTTAGCCCTGGAATGGGGTACAGATTATGATATCAGAGTTAACGGAATCGCACCGGGTCCCATAGGAGGCACTACTGGCTTGAGTAAACTTATGCCTAAAGAGATTAATGACAAAGCCAACGACCGCAAGCCTCTCTATAAAATTGGTGAGAAATGGGATATTGCGATGGCTGCTGTCTATCTTGCTTCGGATGCTGGTACATCATCATCTTCCGTTTCTCTTTTTAATTATTTCATTTTAGGGATGATTACCAAAAACTCCCTGAGTTTTGTGCCAATTACAAAAAGCCCCCTCTTATCTATTTGAGATACAATCACCATCCTTCTGTCTTGCAAATAGCATCAGTTGTTAGTTGCTGTAGTCACAAAAAGCCTTCTACCTATCGGTGTCAGGTGGGTAATTGTAATTTCAATAGATGGAGGGGCTTTTTCGTATTTGAGGCAAACCTGACCTCAGGGATTTTTGGTAACAATCCTCTAATTTCTTCAATTTTCTGTTTTTTGATAATTCTAACGTGAAGGTAAATATATCAACGGAACTACTCTGGTTGTCGATGGAGGACTGTGGTTGAGTCAGCCCCGTCATCTGGCGAAAGATGCAGTCAAACAGCTTTCTCGAACTGTAGAGAAAAGATCCCGAGCTGCACCAGATGGGGTTCCTACCAGCAAGCTGTAGCGTAAGTAAACTACAAAGACACCCATAATAATATGTTTCCATGATACGAAATCACCCTAATGCGAGTGGAATTTGTAATACAGAATCAAACACCATGGGGGTATCTGTAATTTCTCGTACAAAATGCAGTTTTGTAAAAACATGCGAACCATCAGGGGTATGTTGATGTATTTGGCCAGCTCCAATATGGTACAGCCAATGAACCCGTCTCGAGATTTAATGAAGACCACAACCACAACTATGAAATACATTTTAATTCACATCAAATGCTTATGATATTTTCACGTGCTACGTTTTCACTTCTTCCCATCAAAGATTAAAAGGACGTTTGAACTTCGATAGCATTCTTATTTCATGTCCAAGAAACAGCAGGTTGTTTAAGTTCTTAGAAAATACAAGTCGGATCAAAATGATTAATATTGTTTGGATATAGATATTTACTATTTACATTAAAATAACATGTCGAAAGTTCCCACATAGATTGATTTCTGACCCCCAGGGGCGCAGATGAGATGGCTGAGGTCTCTTCTGGCTTAACCAAGGTCTCGGGTTTAAGACCTTGGGCATGCAGCTGCTTTAAATACTTGGGAGGGAGAGCTTTGCCGCCCTTGTGGTCCTACCCTGGCTCGAAATCCGGATTTAGTCGGAGTCCAATGTGGCTCCGGATACCGGATGGTTTAAACCAAAAAAAAAAAAAAATAGATTGATTTCTGATTACATCGTTTGTATTTCAGTGTATATTTTTGTTACAAAACGAGCTATCCTAAGTTCCTGAATTATGCTGTTCATTCGGTTTCAACAAATTGAACCAAATTTTCAGTTTTCGAAAATGGAAAATGGAAACCGAAAATCAAACCAAAAAGAGTTCAGTTCAGTTTTAACCGAAAAATAACGGTTTGGTTTCGGAAAAAATGAAAAAACCGAATGATTTGGGGAAAAAAGCTGAAAGAATCATAGAACCAGTTAAACTTGCAACAAAAATATGTAACAGTGAAAACATTTCATTTTGCAATCCAAGTGTGTTTAATTTCAAATCAAAGTATAAATCATTAGACATCTAGTCCACTCCAGGTGCTGGTGCTGAATGGTGGATTAATTTGATTGAAAAAGTAATAACCCAGGGCAGTATGATTTTGCTTTTCCTTGTTTTCATCGTCAACGGAACAAGTTTTTATGGGCTTCAGAATTTAAATGAATTATTTGGCAAGTGAAAACCCTAGACAATGGTGAAGAAGAACTAATAAAATTCAGAAAAAAACGTTTCAATTTTTCGCTTAAACCGAGAAGAAAATTCTTACCGAACCAAAAACCAATTTTAGTAAAAAAACAAAAACCAAAAATTGAACCGAACATAGTTTTTTTTCTTATTTTCAGTTCAGGCGATCAGCTTTCCGTATTTTTGAGCACCTCTACAGTACTGAATCCACTTATTTAGCTCGACCCATCGGCGCGTTGCAGTGGCTGAGGGATTTAATGCTCTAATGGCTAACAAACAACACAGACTTGTACATTTGATTCGAAGAATTTGGTAATGGGGGAAGAAAGTTAATCTCAAATCAAATCCACGAATATAAAACGAAAGTTTAAAGACTTAAAGATAAGCTCATAACTATATCTGGAAGTTTAGATATTTTTATAAATGAATAATAATACAAGAATTAACTAACTACTTGAATCATTATACAGTTGAAAGTAACACTTCAGAAAATACAAAAATACATCGCCTCCACCAAAAAAGAAGGGGAAAAAATGCTGGCACTTCCGATCATAATTTAGCTTTTCATACCAGTCTGGATGAAGAAAACAAGTGTAATCCTGGCAGGTTTCAACATCTGTGGAGCGGTGCAGGATAGATATCGAGGGGCTGATACCGGAGTTTGTCATTGTGTGGCAATGGTCCATCCTGCGCAGTAGTAAAATATGAGATCATTTAGCTACTCTATCCTAAGAAAGGAGCTGCATCAAACATAATCCTCAACAGCTCATTAAGTGCAAGCTACAGAGAGATTTTTACACACAGCACAGAGGCCATAGCAGCAGCCTGACCAAAAATCGTTGAGCCACCTCGCATCACCCCACCCACATTAAAGTAGGGCAAGCCAGTTCATTTTGGTTTCCATGTAAGTTTTTGGGCGCTACTAAGTTATGGCTTCAATTTAATCACTGGAGACCAAGCTATATAGTAATGACCTTAGGACGGGGCAGGAAATACAAACCAACATAAATTGCTTTCCCTGAACCAGAAACAGATTCACTGGTACTATATTGAGTCCCATGTGTCAAAACAAATTATGAAATAGACCATTAATCACGCGAACAAGCAAATCTAAGGAGACCTACTTTTTGAAAGTACTACAGAATACACACTGTTCAAAACTTTTAATGTGATATTTGACATATTTTAGACCTGTATAAAGTAAGACAAAGAGGAGAGTACCTCTTCCAAGTCAATCTGGAAAGGTTTCACAAAATCTTCAAACATAATTGGTGATAACTCTCTCATTCTTTCTTCCACTTCCTGAAAAAGGACAAGGTGGAAATGAAAACAGATCACACTAACAAATTCTTGCTAAGTTTTTGCACCCAAAACATTAAATACAGAAAACATTAAGATGTTTGTTTCCCTGACCTATCGAGCAGGATATTCTTCAAGGCTCAATGAAAGAAACATGAAATTTGAACAAACAAATTATGACACAACAGAAAGTATTGTCATATGCAAACCTTAAAGCAAGGAAAATTTAAACCTTAAGTAGGCAACAACAAGAAATGTAACCTACCAATCCAGTTATCCTTGAACGTTCAAGCAGTTCTTTGGCAATGACGTCTAATATATGCCTGTTGTCCCTCAATCCCTTCATAGCAAGTTCCTCTGTCTCATCAATGTACTGTCATCAACATGAAATTCATCATTACATATAAAAGAACACTAAAGGTTGGTAAAATAAAACTAATGATTTGACAGAAAAACGAATATCTAAGAATATGCATTCAACATTATTTTACGTGTTTTATCTATACTCTATTGGAACCTATTTTAATTATCTTCTATACTAGTTATGTTATGGGTCTCAGTCAAACTCATTTGTGATCCTAATATTATCAACCTCATCTTTCCAGTTGATCTTATCTTTTATATCTGTTGAGATATTGGTTTTCGACCCACTTTATCATGATTGCCATTTTACATCACAACCTAACTGGTCCGACATTAATCATTGTGGTGGTAACACATTTATGTCAGATAGTTTGAAAGTTGCAAGTATGATTTTGACAAGGTGAAAGATACATAAAAGTTGAGGCACTATAGTAACATGACGACAAATATATATCTATCTCAGTCTGTTCTTAAATCATGAGATACCATTTTCAAGATTTGCCATAACAATTCATGCAGCCAGTGATAATATTAGCATGGCGTGAACGAAGATGTTATGCAGCGGCAAAAAAAGAGTATCAAGGTTAATTAAAGTTACCCTCGTCAACTCCCTCGCGAAAAGCTCGGAAACTTCAAGTGTCATGTTGGCAGGAATGACATGAGGATCATCCCACTAATGTCAAGAAAATGAAGCAACATTATTACTTGAGAATTAGCAACTAAAATCAAACAGCCAAACCTCACATTTCCATATTTTCTTCATATTCAAGTATATGATACCTTGTATCTTATTATTTCACCATCTGGATTGTCTGGTCGATCAACCAGCCCAATTCTTTTTGTCAAGGCAGTGAGCCCCAACCTAGGATTTCTTGGGCTTATTACCATTTCTCGAGCAATCTGACAGAGATAAACTTGAAAAGTGAACATACAACAATATATTTGCCTTTTCTCCTTTCAGCTTTTGATCACATGGAGTAGGTTTATGTACGAAGGTAAGACTTAGCACGCCCTGCATGTTACCTTGGTTATTTTCTCGAGATCAACTGTTCCTCCATCAGTAATGTCATCACCAAACACTATGCGCTCAGCACATCGACCACCATGAGCAACCACCATTTGCATTTGCATGTACCCAAAGGTTGTATAACCCTGATCTACCATGTCTTCTCGAGGGTAAAAAACAGACACAGCAGTCTCCTGCTCGAGCAGATAACACAAACAGCCCATATGAGTCGATATGATAAAAGTCCTGTCCATATATAATGACACTACACATACCTTTCCACCAGGTAGCAGCTGAGAAAATGCATGCCAATCAAAACGAGGGAACAAGTGGGCCAACACTATATGGCCAGCTTCATGCACTGCCAGAAGTCGTTTCTTTTCTAAAGATACCTGTTAAAAATGTTGGATACTATCATAAACATGATAAATTGTTCATAAGCTTCCGCCCCCACAAGTGTAATGAAAACAACCATACACTTTGTTCACATTTCTGCTGTTCTTCCTCAGTGAGAAGCACGCCCATCCCCTCGAGCAGCTGCTTGTCCAATACATCAACAATATCTTGCTGGAAGATCTTTGAGTGTCCTTTCCTGACCTGTATTCAAGTTTCATTCATATCAAAGAGTAGACTTAAACCAGTTGATATGTAGACTTAAACCAGGGATCTGGAGCACAACAGCTGAATAAACCCAAAATGTGAGCATCCCACTTAGGATGACAAGTTCTAATATGGTTCATAAAATAGTATATCATATCAAAGATCGAAAATTTTACAGTGAAGCAGAAGTTATTGTTAGGTAAGAGGTGATTGCTAAGGTTGGTGCAGGAAAAATGTAATCACTGAAATGAATACTGGAAAATGGACTTGGGCCATGGGGTAGGAGGACCAAAGTAGAAAATCATATGCCATAGAGGTCATAAGTTTTCACTCTAAGGATTTAAACTAAGTACAAGATGCTTCATGTTAATGATGTTGATGCAGAAGGACCAGCGACCTATCTTTCACAAATACCAAAACATAACTGTCCTTAACATCTTTCCATAATCACAGACATGCATGGTCAATATATCTCTTATTCTTTATTATATTTTTTCAATTTTCCCAGAGACTCCCACAGTTCTTGGTGCAGTGACTGCTATGCTGGCAATTGGCATTTCAAAGCCAAGAAAAGCTCACAATTGGTTGGTTGAGGGAGAGAACTACCATACTTCAGAAGATTATCCAGCCTATTCGCAGAAGAGTGGGATGTATGGCAAGGTTCACTAGCCAAATGCCATCAAGATAGAGCGTGTGGCTGCAGTAATGACTCTCTTGAATATCTTCCCCCAGCCAAAAAAATGTAGAAAAGATAAATCCCAAAAACAAAAGAAAGTACAGTAGTTTCTTTTTCATGTTCCATCTTGAAGGCCGCATTTGAACCAGTGAAGCCAACTAAGAAAATAAAGACAAATACGCCCAAGTACACAAGCAATCACAACAATAACACAAAATATAAGTTATCTTGGATGAAGCGCAAGGAACTTACAGCCATTATTCCTGCTTCATTGACTAGGTTTCGTATATCTGCCCCAGAATACCCCACAGTGCGGAAGACAACCTGCAAAAGTAGAGAAAAGAGCAACATGAATTAAGTATGAAAACTATACCTTAGCTATACGGGTACCATGAGAGTTCGTCAATCTATCCAGTGCGGAGTAGGTTCCATGGGAATTCCACTGAAGACAAGTCATGAGTAGGCAACCACCAAAAGAAGACAAAATTAAGAAGAAACATCCTATTTAAACAGATGAGAGAATTAACCAAGTGAAGGCAACCTTTCCAAAATCAACATCCTCTGCAAGCTCCTTCCCAGCACTATGAACACCGAAGATTTGCACTCGTTGCTTTGCATCGGGTAACCCAATATATACACGGCGGTCAATACGTCCGGGCCGAACAAATTCCAGGTCCAATTCATCTGGTCTATTAGTAGCACATATAAAAATAACAGCTTGCCTTAGTGAGAATCTATCAACGCCAGTTTTTTCCTTCCTGCAAGCAACACAAGTTACTTATGAGCTAGAGTTAGGTAACAGCAATTGAGAAACCAATAAGAATACACAACAGGTGAATGAAACTGAAATGAGTATAAGCTTACCCATGAGTCAAGATTTCAGTTCTATATTTACAACAGGAAATGATTAACCTGTAGACCAGAATTTTTTAATTTTTTTCCCTATAAGAACCCTGTAGATCAGCTAATACTTAACATCGTCAACTATCTGGCACAAGGCTCAGGAGAATTGTTTAGCCAACTCATTTATTCCAGGAAATAGACAGAGGAAACATCAACGGCAGGGAATAATATTCCTGGAGAATTCCAATCAAGTCCAGGCCTTTCTACTTCTTTATTTGGAATGTTTCGAGCTCCATCCATTTTGCCCCAGATATTCAATCCTTCTAGTACTAAATAAAGAAATATGTGACAAACTTTAACACAAAAATCATTGCTTGAATTGAGCTTTATTATTTGAACTTCTCCAAAGTTTTGATTTACCATGTGTAACTAGGACAGGGAAACCACAAAATTTTCTCTAATTTTCATCATAGGAACATAGAAGAATGACTTAGAAGAAAACACCATTGCTATCTCCTGACTCTTCTATTTACTAAGACAGAAACCATTTCTTGTCTTGTAGCAGCACAGAGTTGAAGGATACAGATTTACATAATAAAAATCAAACATCGTTGCTATCCTCCTGAGTCTGCTACCAGTGACATAATACCCATCACTATGGTCAATAGTGCTCAAAACATGTGGTGCTTGTAGAAAAATTTCCAAGGATTAATCATGTCCAATTAGCACATTAAAAACCATGCTATAAAATTTTAAGTCCTTAATAGCAAATAGCAAATCTAATTACTATCTAAATTTACATTACTTACTCTCCATCCAGCTGAGCAATCAGTGCTTCAAATGTTGCTCTTCTTCGTGGATCCTTCCTAGCATGTCTTCCAGCAAGAGCATCTATCTCATCCACAAATACAAAAGCCGGAGCCTGGAAAAAAAGAAAAGTACTTCATGGGTATATTTCTACCCACAACAATCATGATCTGCACAAGCATGTTTTATCCATTAAAATGACTTGTCTGTGCATACAAGAAACCAGAGCCTTCTTGGCACACACAAAGAAATAGTTCCACGGAGGTGCACACAAACAGCAAAAAAATAGTTCAAAGTGTAGCTATGACCTATGGTTTGATGTAGATGTAGATAGCAAAATGCATCAAAAGATCACAATTTTAATTATGCTATCTTGCTCTTCATGACTTGGTTGGCAACTCTATCCTTGATGCACTCCGGAGGATTGATAAGCAAAGTAAAAGAGAAGACAATTCTCGGAATTTTTTCGACTGAATGCAGATCTCCGAGACTACTTCCAAGGTGGGTGTTTCAAGGTTTTAGCTTTGAAAATTGTAGATACATTTACTACACTGATTTTTCATGTTTTGCTCCTTTCTATCATTATGAACAAAAACTAAACAAAAATCCAAAAGAGAGAGAGAGAGAGAGAGAGAGAGAGAGAGAGAGAGAGAGACGGATATATATATATATATAGAGAGAGAGAGAGACAGAGAGAGAGAGGAAACAACAACAACAACATGCAAAAACTCCATTAACCGGTTATTACTTTTCATTCATGAAAAGCTTAACTGCATAAATTCAATCTTCCCTAATAAATGTCACATCAGCCTTGACATCAAACATCCCCAAAAACTTTTTGCTAGCAGTTATTTCATCAAACTTATATTGAATCCGACCCTTTTTCCAGTTCTCAATCATTTACCTCAGACAATACAGCATGGAATGGTGCTAGGTGGTAAACTTACATTTCTCCTCGCTATTGAGAATAATTCGTTAATTCTTGCAGCACCACTTTTCTCACTATCTGTAAACTCTGCACCAGAAGCAAAAACAAAAGGCAACCCACTCTCCTTTGCTAGCGTCCTCGCAAAAAGGGTTTTTCCTGTTCCTGGTGGTCCAGACAGAAGCACACCCTGCATGACAACAAAGAGTAAATTGTACCTTGTGTATCTAAGTTATGGTTTAGATATATTGCTCCATCAATTTTGGAGATAGTATTAGCTTACTCGCACAAACTGCACATCTTTTTCATAATACTGCATGGGATTTCCCATATATATCATCAATTCGTCCAGAAGATCCCAGACATCTCCTCCTAATACTACGTCTTTATACATAGATTTTGTTTCACCAACTTCACCAACTGGCTGAGTGAAATGAACAATCCATTAAATATTACCAAAAATGGGGACACTAGAATCCACCAAACTTAGGTGAAGAAAAAGAATTCTCACCAGAATGAAGTTTTCAGCATATGCCATATCGAAAAGCTGATTATATTTCTTATAAAGAAGACGGTTTGTTGTAATATGAAGAAGCATCAGAGATTCCCTCATGAACCATAAGATTAGTATCCCAGGCAACAGCGCAAATACAACTTTCAGAAAATAATGGATCTGCCGCTTCTGAAGAATATCTACTTCAACTCCAGAACCTGATATTGCCTCGAACAGAAAAGGATCGAGGGGCATATCAACCTAGACAAGTAACAACATATGTAAGCAAGAGCCAAAACAAAGGAGAAAACCACTGTGAGAATACCAAGATGTTGCTCACAATATATTCTAAAGGGAAACCTTCTTTCATGGTCACATACAATCTTTTGAGATCCTCTGTGAAGACAACTGCGGCAACCTGGAAAAATAAAACTTGTAGTAAGAATTACATGGCATGTTAGCGAAAAATTGTAATACAACTAAATATCAGGGCAATCGGAGCTTCTAAAACTAGTTTACTACATGCAGGTGTTCATCAATTTGGAGGAAACAAGATCATCTTTCTGCTATAATGTCGAATAAGGCTCTCTATCTACTGCTGAGCGCCCATGCTTCAGAGAACATGAAAGTCATGAAACTCTGCAAGGGTTCAAGCAAAGTTGCAGGAAACATATTGAAACACTAGGTTATCTTCTTAGCACTGTGGAATAGACTTCATTTCCAGACATTCAAAGTGAACATTATGGTATGGACAGTGAAGGCACTCAGCATCCTAGTCCTATAAACTATCACCCAGGATGAGGTACAGACAGCATAGGTACAGACTGGGGGCAAGGCCAGACACAATTATGTGCCATGAAGAAAGGAGTAATTCAGACAAAAAAAATTAGCATAGGAAAGGGGACAGAAGAAGAATGTAACTTTCACCTCAGAGGAATTGAGTTTCTGAAGGAAATAAGTGTAAGGAAGTTTTGGACGGTAGCGCCACCATCTTTTGGAGATCCACAATGCCCTTGTTCCTGTCATGTTTTCAGCCTTCTCAACTACATCCTTGCGAAGACTGTTCTCAACCTCCTTCATGTCAAACTCCACCACATACTTCGAATTCAATGAATCGAATTGGTCAGCTAACTTCTCCTTCTGAAGAATTTCTTTCCATGCCACAAGTCTATCACGCCATGTTTCTCCAGTATCCTGATTTTCAACTGTCAGGAGAAGGGGGGAAACATAAATAAATAAGGCTAGAAAAACACCAATGAGCACATAATTTAAACATCTTCTTATACACATTCAGAAAATACATAACTGCCTAGGGTCACTATTTCATAGTGAGGTGGACTGTCTTGAGAATATGGATTATGTGCCCACACTGAATTGATGTGAACTGCATTGTCTGATGGCACAAATCCTGACACTATTTTTTGATCTAAAAAAAAGAGATAACTCCTGCCTTATCATTGTTTTACATAAATAAGCCCATAACAACCTGAAGTTCTGTGTCAAGTAATTCTCAGAAATTAACGTCCGCATGCTGCAATCACCATGTGGCACCTACACCTTGATGATGGAGACAAGGCTCCAATAAGTCTTAATCAAATTCAATTGTGGTGCAGTCATCCTACATCCAATTAACTTTGAGAAACTAGTCATTAATTTTTTGAATTAAAGTAAACACAAAGATGTTTAAAATATGCTTACCTTGCAGAAAACCTATGGCCATTTTACAAGCAAATAAATGGCCATCAGCAAAAAGAAAGAAGAAATTTAAGACATTTCAATTTACAGGTTGTGTTTTTTAATTTTGTGAAATAAAGTTATTGAATACTAGGTAGCTATTTGTCATTTGAGATTTCACATGTTTTGCTTCATAGATGTTACTGATTTGTGTTTTGAGAGTACAGAATATTTGAAAAGAGATTTTACAAATAGATGGATAATTGGAAGGCTAAAGCTTTTGGAGCTGGTTGTCTACATTGATAGACATTTTCCAGAGACTAGGGTGGAGAGCAAGACTGTTCAATCCTTAGAACGAAACCAAATGTTCATGAAACAAAATAAAAACAGAAGAAACAAACCTGAAAGACCTAAATCTTCCTGCAGAACCTTTTTATCCTCTGTTTTCAATATTGCGTCCTGTTTAATTATGTCTTTTATGTTTTCTTGAGCCTTTCCAGAATCATCTTCCCATGCATTTTCCCCAACAAAAGAACTATCATGGACAAGTGTGCCATCAGGTCCTTCAACAAACTTTTTGAGTTTCAGACCTTTGGGAGTCGCCTTCCTCCATAAACCTTGTTTGAATCTATAAGAATTGGAAAAACATAATGATTCGGCAAGAAGACATCAAAGCACCATTTTCATCTGGAGCAAACAAAAGCATTTTGAAATATATGCAGCCGACCAAGGAAAAAATAAAATAAAATCTCTAGAGCCAAGCAAAGAAACAGTAAATTATTATCTTATTCTTGTTATCACCCCTGGACCTCTTATGGAACAATATGAATGGTCTAACAAAATTTCGGGTTTGTCATATTCTATTCTCAATTTCTCACTGGCCAATACCCTCAAACCTTACCTCCAAAGGGGCATCTTCAAGAGAGTGAAGAGACCTCATGCCAGCCATTTTATCCATCCTATATTAGATTATTGGTAAACGAAAACAAGGAGCTCGGGTACACTATTTTCAAGCACGTGTACAAAAGACTTTAGATTTGGAGGTGACTCATAATCATATATGTAGCTTGTCCCTCTAATGCTTTCTGACAATTTGCTGCAAATATATGGCAAGGACCAAACCTCTATATCAACATTCTACAAATGTTAGCACATTTCGTATTTAACCCACCCTCAGCACATTTCGTAGTTAACCTACCCTCTAAACCTTGACTTCTTGTGTCACATCCCACGCCTTATAATCAGCAAGATGCTGAAAGGATTTCATAGTGTCCGCTGCTTCTGCTTAGCTGACAGAAAATTGTGACATGAACTACCAGAGACAGGATGAGAAAGTCACTTACTTTCTAACATTAGTGGGTGTAGGCTCGGGTATTAGTGCATCCATGTAAGCCTCAGCCAATTCCCTTCTTTCACGCTCAATAATAGGAGCCCGGATTGCCTTATACATACTTCGACAAGAAAAAATCGTGACAAAAATGTAGAGTACCAAAACACCCAATCTTTTTGGTTCCCAATTCTTTATATCCTGAACAAATTAATAAAAAAGTTAGCCTAACACACACCTATCCAAGAAAGTCCGGAATTCTATTTCAAACATTACATAGAACAAACTATTACTATGTCCATAAGTCGGGCTCTAAAAATCATACCTTCCAATTTTCCCATTTATTCCAACTGACAAACCGTGGCAGCGTCTCGGAGTTCACTCTTTCGAGCTTATCCCTTGCCTTCCGGGCCGAGTCCCGGGCCCTGCCCGAAAACTCATCAACTCTAACCACAACATCTTCCAAATTCAACCCAGTTTCTTTCTTCACGGACTCGACCAAATTCTCAAAAAATCGATGAGAACCACGGCGAATGGAATCCGAGAGGCGCAGCCATGAGAAGCCCTGAGGCCCATTTGAGGAAGAAGATGAGGAGGCTACAATTATGGACCGCTTTTGACGGGAAAGCTTGGGCCTGTAATTATGATAAGATAAGGAGAAGGAGGCGCGGTTTGTTCTTGGGAGAAAACAATGAAGCGGCGTTGATCGGCATTGAGCTGTTGCTATATCCATAGCTATAACATTCAACTCCAAACAACTAAACTAAAAAGAGGCGAAAATTGGCTTCCATGCACTTCTCATTGTTACGGAGGCAGAAAAGATGGGGTTTTAGAGGTTTTATCGTCTTTCTCATTTAAAAATGAGCTAATTAATGTAAATTTGGATAGTTTTATTGAAGGGAAGAAAGTGGGAAACAAAAGAATTAATAAATGGGGTGAGAGAGGCTCGAACTCTCGACCTCAGGATAACTCAGTAAAGCTATGAGACCTACGCGCTAGCCAACTGCGCCACCACCCAGGTTGCGATGTTGCCTGTATTAACGGTAAGGATATATTTTATGTTGTGATAACCCTAGAAGTCGCGTTCAAACGACCCGAAAAATAATGTTTCATACAAGACTAAGAGTCTATGACTGTCAAAATACCTATTGTGTGGCCATATAAATATGCAAATATTAGAAATCCTTTTTTATGTTTTTAAATTTTTAGGTGACCAAGTTGTTCAAGCTTGGGGTCCCCTGCTGGCTTATGACAAATTATGTTGTTAACCTTGAAGGAGAAAAGAAGCAAGGGTGACTCGACACCCAATAACATTAATATATCATTTCTACTTGCTAAAACTTCACATAAAATGTCATACAATAGTTACTTTTGCAATAATATCATGGCAAAAGGTATAATCAATGGACAACTGATGAATATTTATTATGTTTTATCTTCTTATTGGTCCCTCAGTATACCTGGGATTTTTTTTGTTTATTTTTTTTGATAATGACCCACAGCATTTGTTGATGAGGACAAAGAAGGTAAATACAATGGGTGATGAGAAGGAAAAGACAAATAAAGCGTAAAATATAAGAATTCAAGACGAAGTTAAATGGTTATAACTTAAACAGTGTGTGACTTTGATACGTAATCCTTCTCACAATCATTACAACTATGAACTATGTGAAGCAGGTATGAAACATCTAACCCAAACTATTCTATAGGTCTTTCAAAACATGCCCCGACAGCTTACATAAAGAACAAAAGGAAAGAACTAAAAGTCACTAGGTCGGCGTAGACCAGAATATACAGCTTTTCTGAAAAGAGGATGAACATCCTCTGCTAATACCTCAGCGTCTAATTTCTCAACGAGCGGCCAAATCTGTTAAAAATGAGATAAACAAAGAAGAAAATGAGGAGAAAACATTGAAGAAATAACAGATTTAGAAATGGAAAACAATAGAAAAGAATAGCACACAACATATGCAGAACGCAGGAAATCTTAAAGCATATGAAAACCTAAATCGGTCATACGCTCACAAAAACTACAGTTTACGAATATGTTTTCATATTTAAGGTAATAACCGAGAGTCCATGACAAGAATTGTTTTAACCTGGTGAGGACACATGTACAGACCACAACACCAGAACTCTAGATAAATAGCAAAGAAGCACAAGTGCTGCAGGGTGAGAGCCCAACAACTTACTTCTGAAGCATATTGACGCGTGAAGGCCTTGACATAACCCAGGGTTGATAAGCACCATTGCTCTTTTTCACCAACATTATAACCATTGACGGTCCTGTCCCCATTGGAATTACTGCAACCAACACCAATACATTAGAAACCAACAATCAGCGGCAAAAGTAAAGAAAGAAACAAATCTATGGATATACGATATACAGTGGGAAAGGGAATTTGAGTAGAAGGCACCTTTTCTGGGATCTGCCACCCTCTTTGTCCAACTCCATTGTTGAAGTATCTTCATGGTCAACAGCCATTTCATCCGCCTCACCGGACTGGTGCAGGGATCCATCCGTCTCTCGAAGTGGTTCCGCCAATACATCAGAAAAGCTTTTGTACAGGAATATAAATAGTGTCTGCAAGTTGTCCATCCATAAAAAAGTCAATGAAGGTGAAAATCTTCACACTTGATTAAATCATTTAAACTGCGAATACTTTCCACTATGAGAAACTACTAAGTGAAGTATATGTTAAACGACCGCTTCGTCTAAAAGCTTAAGCTATTAGAGAAGAGACACATCAAATATTTCTTAAATATCTTCAACAGTATTCTAATATAACCAACAGTAAGCCACCGGATGTATTCTGACATACCTCAATTTCATCAATAGCTCGCGCAAGCAAAGCCTCTTTTGCTTCTAATGATTCACGTGTAGAAACCTCCTCCTCTTTCGTTTTTTCAGCATTTGATTTCAAACGCTTCATTTTCACAGGATTTTCAGCAAGAACAGGTTCACCATCCACAAGAGTAAGAGTAAGCTTTGACTTAGCGTCCTCCAACTCAGCTTCGGCTTTAGATGCAGCTTCTGTAGCTATTACAACACTCTTCTTGAGGGACAAAATCTCCTTTCTTAGATCAGTAATACGATTGAATGTCTTGGTAAGAGCATTCCCCAGAATCTGTACATGAAAGAGATTTCATTAGTAGTTAAGAGGACATTCAAGAGCTAAAAAGTTTTCTTATGGGTTTGAATTACAAACTATACAAAAAATTATCTTCAAGCTTGTTCGCACTCATATTATACCTCCCATGGGCGATCAGAAACATGAAATTGATCAATGTTCGATGACGAGAAAACCCATCTCACAATAGCCACATTAGATACAAGGCGATATCCCATCATTCTGTCAATCGCTATAGCTGTCATCTGAGCATTGTTCTTCCAGAATGAACTCACTTCAGAAATCAGCATAACTTGCTTGTCCTGATCTGAGCAAATCCTTGCAAGGACTTGTCCATACCTCTCCAACACAGTAATCAAATGAGTGAAGCTTTTCGAACCAATATTGAGGAGGGTTTGTGCTACAACTCTGAGTGTGACATCCAGCCCCTGAGCTGGAAGCACGTGCTCTTCAATCCATGAAATGATTTCACGTGAAGAAGACCGTTCTTTGACCATGCCACTGAGTTCTGAGGAGAGGCCACGCTCAGTTTGGTCTCCATCTTCTGCACTGTATATGAAATTTGCTGTACCTTTTGGTGGAAGCAACTCTTCTAAAGCAGGGGCACTCTCAATGCTCTATGCACAAATAGATGAAAATTACTTGGCTAAAAAAACTTTGTTTTACTAAAAGAATGACTTGGACCTTATATACACTCAGTTACTCCAATAGTTATGATTCTTATCAAGAACCGTTATATGATCCACATAGAATATATCAGAAACAAATCCAACTGGCAGGTTAAAGATACAATTGCAGCTGGATCACATAATAATGGAAAAAGTACCACCTAACCTCCACTCAATTAACCCAGCATGCAATCAAAAAGTAAAGATTGTACAGCTTACTTCAAAATTAGCAGATAATACACAGATAGGAAAAGAACCCATGAAAGGCAACACGTATAACATTGCGTAATACCAGACAGGAAATAACGTTTACTTAATATCTCAGAGTGGACAACATAAAAAAATCATAAAATTAACATATTTGATTCGCAGCTCAGATACACATTCCATCAAATCACAAACGTATTCACTGATTAAGTTCTAGGGATGCAGTTAAAAAAAGAAAAAGGGAGATACATCCAAATGTAAATGTTGAATGGCATATATTACCTGCTTAATTTTGTCCCAATACGATAAGCGTACTTCCCTTTCCAGAACCTCCTGAACAAACACTCGTTGTGGTGCCCATTTTGGAAGGTCCAACACATGAGCCCATTCTTCCCATGGCCAAATGAATTGAAAATTTGATCTGCAAAAATAACCAAAAAATGGAGCAGGATGAAAAAATCTTGGGATACATGCTTCATTATAGGTCTGCATACATAAAATGGCACGTTCAAGAGAATATGTTCTGATGAAGACAAGAGAAACCATAGCTTAGATTGAGTTCAGATAGCATCTGCATGAAATCTGCCAAACCAAAGTGCATTTACTTTTTGGAAAGAATTAAGGCGTTCAAAAGCACCTAAATCAACCAAGAAAACATGAATTGAGAAATCCAGATGTTCCACAGTCTATATATCGGTTTTCTAAATAAAAGGACAGAAGTTTCACAGTGAAACAGCACCAACACCTTGAGCAATAGATTATTCAATCTATATCATTTACAATTATATTAGTGGATAGCATGTCTGAGATTCTGAAATGAAGTTTCTTCCAATCTCTACCAACAACAACCGGTTATGCTTCCAATTCATCTTACATTTCACTTACACACCTTAGTCCAAGAGATTTGGGAAAGCTGGATACTTTCAGCAATAATAATACAGTTGCAATAACACTTGTCTATGATGCTTTTGTCAGAAAATCAAAGATATCAAAGTATGACTTCCAATTTTCTAAAGAAACCAATTAAAATTTTTACAACTAATTAACACGGAAGCAGGCTATATATATTTAAAACACAAACTTACAAATGGTGTGAAAACCAAAGGATAAGACGTGTTCGGCACTCCATGTCTAAATCAGCAATTTTATCAAAAAGAGAACGAACAGCCCCAGCTACAACTGCTGGAAAAGCACCTGGAAGAGCCTGGAATGAAACCCTGCAGTTAGAACACCTATAGCCAAACAACAAGATAGAGACGGCTATTTTGACGACAACAAATGGAAATATTAGAGGGCACCTTGCATAGGTCCATGATGACCAATGTATAATAAATTGGCTTGAAAGGAGGTTGGGGCAATAAGAGAATCTGCAAGGTACAGGGAAAATATAAACATATGATTCATATGAAAAAATTGTTAACATAGAAAGTATTTCATCTGTCAAAAGATCTACTCAGGTCACTCTCTCCCGTCCCTCCCTCAACCACCACCACCAACCCCACAATTATGACTATAGCTATCAATTACTGCTGTTATACTAATTAAAGCTGCCAGTAATGCCACAACTAATACTATAACAAATGGCATTACATGCAGACTGGAATTTTAAAACTCCTGTTCTTTAAGAGTGATTGCTGCTGTCATGGAACTCCACAGGAACCTTCTCCCTCTGAAATCTCACTTGTGTATAAATTTCAAACTAGCCAGAACGAGATGACTCCTGATCTTTGCAAATTAAAGTCTTCCTTATAATTATTTTCCCATTGTTATCTAATCTCAACTTTGGAAGTACGATTTCGCATTCCCAACACTCTTTGTTTGATAAATCCACCTAAATGTTTGATAAATCCACCTAAAACCTTCGATACAAAAAGATGACACTCAAAGATAGCAACGTTGATCAATAGAGAAGCAAGAAACTAAATAAGTAAACAAAGCACAGTATCATTACTTGGTACCTGAGAAAAAATAGTCTCAGCCATAAGATACTCATATCGAAAGGGAACGGGCAGACCAACCATGGATGAAGCACATTCCTTTCGACTAGCTTTGCAGGAACCAGAAAAGAAAAGAATAAGAAAATTGGCACAAGCACCTTTATGTAGACAATATACTAAACTACTAATGCAGCTATTTTAAACAAATAAATGAATGTATATACTAACCATCCATTTAAGTAAAAAAGCACATCCAACAAATACTCTTCCACAATGAACCGATCTATAGGCTGCAAATCCTGCTAGACAGAGCAGAAGGAGAATAAGCAACTAAGAAGTGTACAACCAAAATAAATATTATATGCAATTATCATTCTCAGAAGTTCCAAAATATTGAATTCTGAATATTTAAAGCTACAGAGGATGACTCCTGATTATGATAGTAAAAATAGCAAATAAGAACCTAACACAAAACCGTCCAGATGAACTAACATTATTCGTGAAACCATCAAAACCAGGCAACACAACAAGAACCAGCCATCATAATAATAAGAAAGACGCTTAGTTGTTAACTTCTCCACTTTCTAGAAAGTTCTACCAAGTGCAAAACAATATGTGAGTGGTTACAACTAGCATGTGGGGGTCCTAATCAAGGCAAAGGCAAATAGAAGTCAAAAGCTATCTAAATCTGCAAATATCTTAATATATCCATACACCTAGGAAACAAGAAATAAAGAAGTTCGGTAAAAGAGGGAATCTTAAGGAACGCAAACACACACACACAGGCAAAAACAGCTTATTATTACTCAAGAACATCAAATAGACCTCCAATAGTTTCAATCTGAAGTCCAGGAAAGAAATAACAAGAGGAGCAGGTCTGAGGCATTACTAAACATACAAATGTGATAGTGTAATCTAGTAAAATTACCTCAGTCTTACTAGCAGGAAAAATATTAAGCCTCCGAATACGCTGAGGATATTTTAATTCAGCTTCATGCTTTTGTTTCCCATAGGCAATCCCCATTACCGAAGCAGGAGGATCAGGTAGCTCAGGGCAGTTTAATGGGCCAAAATCATGAGACTTGCCAGCGACTAGCTGTGGTTCAAATGACAGGTGCGGCCTAGGAACTGAAAAGGGAGTAGAACTCAGACAGGCTGGAAAATAATACACGCAAAAAGGGAAAAAGTGTTTGGCTGAACTATTCAGCTTCCAAGAATTAAAGGCTGCTTATATTATGCTTCAGCTTCTACAGACATGGAATAAACCAAAGCAAAGCCATGAAATAGCTTATTTATTTCTTGATTGAAGTCCCCTTGCTAGTTAGATTTCATTATACGAGCTTTTTGATTAAGGAACCACATCAAGCTAACATTTGCTGAATCTTGTTGAAGAGTGTTGATAATTAAAAAGCAAAAAATAGCAAAGCCACAAAAACTGGCTTCTCTAAAATTACTGGCAAATGCACAAAAGTTGGCTTCTTTAGATTAGCTTCTTAAACAGGAACTTCTCCTACTATCCCGTTAACATTAATAACAAAAAGTCATTTTAACAAGGCCGGCAGATCCAAAGTTCCACCAATGTTAACTTCTACAAAAACGAATTACTCAACAAGGGATACCTTACAACTAAAGTCAACTTGTGTTGATGTTCTACACTTCCACAAGAAGTTCAAGGATAATAATATATTCAAGGTCAGATACAAAACCTTCCAAATTACAGAAGTTCATACGAAACATACGGAGATCTCTGGATGTATCATTGTTGGGTCCAAACTAAAGCATAGGGAAAGAATGAATAGGAAAAGAAAGCAAATAGAAACAAACATTACCACTATCCAGCTTCCAGCCCTTGCTGGAAAGATCTTGAATTCGGCTCCACAGATCCTCCAGGAAATCCTATAAGATACACACAAAAAATGATTAAAAAGTTGGAAATCTGCTGCATATACATGAGAGAGTCCTATCCTTTTTCCCTATCTTATAGCTCACATGCATAACTCCCAGTAAGTGAAAAATAATTCAGGAAATTAGATGTCCACAACAAGAAAGGATATCATAAGAAACATACCTTCTCAGATTCACTCTGACTTCTATCATCAACATGCTCGAACACAGAGCAGCCAGTATCAGAAACATGTTTTCTAATACTCATGTAGGCTTGTATTCCCACCATAACTCTGTCGATCTCCTCAGGTACTTGCTGGCAATCAAATAAACTTGAATAATTATTTTCAAAATGTCAACCAAACTAGGAGAACTTAACCATCTGTTGATTGTTGATAACCTTCACGAGGGGAGTTTAAGACGTTACAACAAATGCCAAAAAAGATAATAATAATAATAATTATAATAACAACAACAACAACAATAATAACAATAATAAATGTTGCAACAAAAGTACAAAATCACTGCCCATATACGGCAAACAAGCTCAAATGAGATGCCTAATGTCATGTTAGATCAAATTGCTAAAAGATACTGTAATTCAGCTTGAAAACTCAAATTTGCCATCTGGCAGGGAAATAAATTAGGCCCAAATACCATCTGAAAATGCATAAAACATCAATGAAATCTAGCTGGAGGCCTGAAGCATGTTTAGGTGCTCTACCAAAGCAACCACAGGGCATACAAGAAGTTAAAAAGATTTACTTGATTATGCCATGAGATTTTGTCTCTTGGAAAAACAGATGCATGAGTAGCATATATAACTTCCATGAAGTTTAAAATGCTAGGATAGGCATAATCTTCAACATCACAGTTCTCCAGCAAAATTACTCGTCCTATTTATTTTTTCCATCATAAATGTAAAAACTAGCATCTCGAAATCATACATTTGAGAATGAAATTATAGAGGTCACCAATGGTTCTTTTCAATGGCAACACATTTTCTAGCATAAGCCGATCAGCTTGCAGTTATAAAAACCTCATAACCTGCAGATGAGGTGAAATGGATATAAATTGCTTGGCCAGGCCACCACAAATTCATGTTCTCTTTTGAATAAATTTACTTGGTAGACAAGCATGCTATTTGATCAAAATGTCCTCCCCAACATTTCTACATGATCAGAACAGCATTTTCAAAGCTATAAAAAGCTGCAATAAATGATGAGTAATGCACTCTGCAAAAGTCCATGAAGACCAAACTTTTCCTTTTTTCTTTTTTTTTTAAATATCAAAAAAGGAAAAACACCCAACCAAGGAATCCAGACGATTGTTGTGACCTTAGAAATTCTTTCATCAAAGCATCGATGAAATGGAGCAAAGAAATTCCATCAAACAAAACGAACAAATACAGGTACCAATTCAATACCAAATAATTACTATCAAATAAAAGAGAGTCGAAAGTTAACCTCAACAAGCTCTGCTCCTCCCCAAGGGAGACATGACAAAATACAAGTTATGTAGAAGTCCGCACAAGCTTGCCAAGAGGGATTGCCCTTGTCTTCATCAACTGTTGTTGCTGCTGATGACAACAGTGTTTCAAACAAAACTACTAACGAACTTGGTTGGAGAACTTTGCTGGACATCTGTATTCCTCACATCAAAAAAGGAAATTAACAATATGCAAATCTATATCTTAGAATGGATGGCTTAAATAATGATTTCAACAAACAGCACAGTCACATGGACTTCATAACCACTGAACGTGCTGTGCTTGGTCATTATACATAGAACAGTAGGGATCTTTTTTCATACTTTTTAATCGTATCAAAGTGAAAAGAATATCAGATATCTAAAGAAAAGTGCCAAAAAATGTCCAAACTGTCATAACACAGTAAGCAACTTCATGAGTTTTGAACTCTTTAATTCTAGATAGTTTTACCAAAGGAGGACAGTTGCTAGTCAATTCAAAGCTAATCAAAGTAGCCTTGGAAGAATACAAAGAGCAAATCTGGCATCTAGCAGCACAAGCAGAAAGCACATAAGTCAAGATTAAGCCCGCAATCACATCTTCCAGGTTGGCGCTCCTTGATCGTCACATTGGTCTGAAAATTTTCTTTAAGAAATTATGTAGATTTCACATGTTCCCAAGTTCGAATTTTGAAAAGACAGGGTTCTACTCACAACCAGCTAAAAGGGAAGCATCGTTTCTGCCATTGGTAGCAAAAATCATGATCTGAAAGTGGCCTAAAAGCTATGGAAGTTGGGTAGTAGTTAGATTGATCTATACCTTAGGGAGCACTTCATAAACTTGGTAAGCTTTTTAGCATGATTAACAACATCAAATTCGTAAACAGAGTGTAAGAGAAACATTCAATTCCTCAAACAAATCACAGATGCAATGATGAAAATAAGTTTCCATCAACAAGGAGTCCGCATAATACATACCAATACAGTCAGAAAGCGCATAAGTATGCGAATCCTGTTACAATTTCCACTATCTAAAGCAACCTGTCAATAAACAGTAAAAATAAATCAATAAACAATAAAGAGCAACCACCAATAGATTTTGGTTCATCTCAAAAGAAAAATAACAATTTCCACAGGCTTTTTCTTTCAACCACAATGAGCGATTACTTAGTAGCAACCCAGACAATACACAGGAATATGAGTTCGATACAATTTGCAGTAACCAATCATACAAAAGTTTATAGTTTTGGTTTCCTTACCTGCAAATTATCACGTGTATTCTCTACAATTCTCCTGACAAAATCTTCATCTTCCAAATTCAATAAACCAACCTACAACAGACAATGAATACAAATTGGAGTACACAGAAAATCTTCTCAGCAGAAGCATATTAAAATGATAATATCATGATATATCAAAAGCAACCTTGTGCTAGTAGGGTACTTCGACACACAAAAGAATTGATTTCCAAATTCGTACTATGATGTAATGAGTGCATAAAGTTACTAATATTCCAGGTATACATCATAGAAAGCCAAATTAGTATATTGTTAGACTTTGGACATGTGAAAAGCCAAATAAGTATAGTATTGGACTTGTAACATATCAAAAATTACTTCAAAACCACAAGTTTCAAACACAATGAAGCTGAATTTGATTGCATATTTGAGGGGCAATTGCATTTCTAAGGTGCCAACTATGCACCACTACTTTGTTCTATTTGATTTTTGGGTTTTATGTGCAAGAGTAGATATATTAATCAATCTGCAATTTCAATTACCGCAAAGGCATTTTGAAACACAAGCCGCAGTATGAAATCCTTAATTTTCATGAAAACAATTCAAAACTCTTCAAACAGAAAAAAGAATGGTGTGAACTTAATTACCAATAAAAGTTATTTATCCATGACCAAAAAAGATGAGGGGGAACGAAAAGAAGTGCTATTTAGATGCTTGATCCATCCATCTACACAGAGCATCCATTTTCAAATGCATGCTTCAAGCATTCATGCTGTAGTAAGCTTAATATCAATCAATAAGCAATATATGTAGTGAAACTCCACACGAGAGTACCAGTATATTACAAAAGCATAATAGATAGAGCAACAATTGCAACTAGTAAAAGCTATCATACCAGTGTTCCATACAAAGGTATCTTGTGAGGCAACTGTTCAGCACACTGGAGAAGGAACTGCAAGAACATAACATATTAAAGCAGGCAACTTAAGCAATGAGAAGAAAAAAGAATATAAGTACAAGATATCCCTGCAACAAATACACTATACCCAACATCCCACTTCAAATCAACTAAGCAAGGAATAAGCATAAATCTAAAATTTCCCTGCTTCTTAAATAGCAAACGTATATTTTGCT
The DNA here is from genome assembly GCA_026212405.1 of Petrea volubilis. Classification (NCBI taxonomy): domain Eukaryota; kingdom Viridiplantae; phylum Streptophyta; class Magnoliopsida; order Lamiales; family Verbenaceae; genus Petrea; species Petrea volubilis. The sequence continues at coordinate 8,275,712 of CM047870.1, forward strand.
CAGCACATTATCCACTGTTTTTCTAAATTCACGGTTAAATATAACTAATCACAGAGGAAATAAAACGGAGTTCAAAACTTACAAAGTGAGTAATGTGAGTAGCAAGTTCAAATAAATAAATAATCAAGGAAATACAAATAAAGCAAAGAACATTGAAGGAAGGGAAATGAAAGAAATTCCTCACTGGTAAAATGTCATCACCGGCATGCGTCAATTCACGACGAACCACACCATAACAAGTCTCCTGCAATCGAAAAATAACCAAGAACATTCAAGATTTCCCAATTTGGCCAAATGCTAGTAAAAGTAAAGAAGCCGCACTTCTTGGGTAAGAATTTCCCCAAGATTCCGCGAACAGGTTGAAATTAAACAAAATGCTGAGTGTTGATAAGCAAACGAGAGCAAGTCTCAAAAGCACTTTTACTCATGCAGACACAAACAACACACTAGGGTTTTAGAAGGAACGCAAAGAGAAGAAGACTTACGAGTTGGTCTTTGTAGTCGGCGTTTCCGACGTACTCCGAGCTTTTCTCTCCGAGTCGGAGCACCAGACTTCTCCAGCTACTCATTCCGGCGGCGGAGCAAGGCTAACAAAGGAAAAATGGAGATTAAGAAAAAGGTTGCGCCCGGCGGATGAGCAACGGACGGGGAAAAAGGGGGTTTAAAGTGTCTGAAAAATTAGTTTATGGGGACGGATAAACGAGTCGGGTCGTCTGAATTGTGCTGTTGGCCCTTTCGCACCCTCGACCGTGCACGGTTTATTGACCCGAATTACCAATTATATAACCGTTAAAATCCGTATCTTTCAAGTGCGTGTATTTAGAACAATCGTCGTTTTAGTTGATCGTGTGACACACTGACTTATAATCGAATTAAAAATTTTGTTCCATTTTATACTTCACTATTTGAAATGCACGGCACATCTACAAAATAAAAAAAGTATATTGCTGGTAAATATTGTGAATATATTAAAATAAAATAAAATGATACTACATAAAATACTTTGGGAACTTTTTGTGAATTGTTATGCTACATAGCTTGTTTGACTTTCATAAGTTTATATAATACGATCTTCTTGAGATTGATAGATCCAAGTGAAGAATGTTATGGGCTTCTTTTTGGCAAAATAGAGATGGTGGGCTGTTAATGCTTTGGGAACGAGTGATAACATTTTCACCATGTACCAACCTTTGGTTAACTTATTCGGCTTACCAAACAAAAATCTATAGCTATAGTTCATTTGGAAGCATTAATAATTTCAAACCCAAAACACTGAATATTGAATAAAATAAAGAATGTGAAACTTGTAATTCTAGTATTTGAAAAGATTTTTGAGTGTGGCTCTAAAAGTTCAAATATGGATAGAAGCATCTATCTATTCATACGCATATTTATGTGTAGTTGCATAGAAGATCTCATATTTCTTTACATCTATATAGAATATTATGTTGTGACAAAACACCATGCATAGGTTCGCACAAATTTTGCAAACATGCACACGGATGGTTTTTTTGGTAGTTGTAGAATTCGAACCCATTATATCACTACTTTATGGGTAGTTTATTTTTTTATTTTCTCAGCATATTTTGAATTTTATAAAAACTATTATCTCTCATTAATTTATTGCGTAGAAGTTTCGTAATATGTTACCACGAGAGAAACCTAATTTGAGAATTTGACTGAAAGAGTTTTGATCTTGCAGCTCTTGTATGTACACCTCTTTTACTATAATAGATTTATCATCATCGCCTATGAATGTAGCCTAATTTGAGTGAATATGTTAAGAAATGTAGCCTATGAATTACGTTCAGATTCTATGTGTCAATATGTTATGCTTGTTTATCTCTTGTCTTCGTTTGTATAACTTATAGGTTTTGTCTCCAAATTCCCGACTCTCTACTTGGTTCTCGAATTTTGATAAAAAAATAAAAATAAAATGAATTTTTTTACTCCTTTACTTCAAATAATAGTACTATTGACTTTCATTTTTGATAATTTTCATTTTACTTATCCTCTTCTCACCAAAATCATTGTTCCAATCATAGCATAAGAGTCTCCATCCTCAAATGCTCCTGAAGCCAAAACAAGGAGCCCAAACGGAACCATCTTTAAATTGAACTGTCGAAATAAATCCTAAGACTTGTAAACGCTCTAAAGCAATTAAGCAAAGCACATAAACTTTTCATGCCTTTCATCAAGCCACAAGGTATACTCTGCACTAAGTAATTGTATTCATCATTTCCCATGCAATGGGGAACACTTTATAGCATCACTTTCACAAGTAAATCCAACAATCTACAAGGCCAGGAGATGCCCGAACTCTACTAACCAAAAGTTCCTATATTATGTTTAGCTTTCCGATCGCTATCTGAGTGTGTTGCGCACAAAAATTAACGGAATGATGCCCAAGATCTGATCTTCATCCTCAGGACCATCAACAGCAATGCACCATTGGAAAATTTATACCATAAGTTCTCCTCTGTCCTCAACCTTCAAGCACCAAGCACGCAATTTCGCCCTTTCACTAGGGCCTCAGATCAGTAAGGAGTGCCCGGTGAAGACCCTTTGGAATCAATTTTACACAATTTTCTCTCATCCAATCATGCAGCTAACAGCCCAACAGCATCAAGCACAGAGAGCTATACATTAACACATTTTGACTCTGGATATTCTTCAACCACAAGAATCACAGAGGTTTGTTTTATCTCTTGGAAGACATGGCTTCTTCAATTCTCCTTATCACCACACTCAGACTGCCTCCATTTTCCAAAGCTTTGACGGCGGCCCTATGGGCATGTTTATGCCATTTGAGCAGATTGTATGATTGAAGCACAGACCAACGGGCTTGATTTGACATCTATACATGAAATGCAATATGTCCAATATCACCAAGTATACACCATTAATAAAGTAATATAAGAAGGTAATTTTATGCTACTGTGAGCAACTGCAAAAGATTAACGTGCCCATGGATGAGTGGAGACACAATCAAACCTTGAGCCAATTTTCAGTACTCGAGGCAAGTAATTTCCAATTTCCAATACTCAAAAGGAAAACCCAGAAACTCAACACAACAAGAGAAGGATCATTAATATAAAGGAAAACCTGTGCAGTGGAAAGTGGGGGTTCTAGGAGCACACAAATGCTCCTGAAGAGGTTTTCATCATTTTCTCCACCCTCAGCCTCTCCATATACAAGAGCTTCAGCTGCAATCCCAGCAAAAAGCACCATGCAATACCTGATCATTGTCAGCATGCAAACCATGACTATAAGAGACTTGGAATTTTGAAACTTCATATTGAAAAAAAAATAAATAAATAAAATAAAAAAATAGACATTGTTTCTCATCACAACCTTGATGGTAACCTTCCAAATATTAACCATAGAAAGCATTTATGAGAATATTTAATTTATTTACATTTGGGGAGAGGAACTAATGGAACCAACTTAGACTTAATTTGACCTGTCAAAGGCAGTACCACTGACACGGCCCTCAGCAAGCTCATTCTGAAGTTTCTCATCCCAAAACTGTGTTCCTGCCTGCAATGGAGAGGGTTATGTAGAGAATATAACAAAAACAATGACAAAAATGTTCACAGAGGGACGGCCACTAGAATCATGCATTTAATGATTAGTAAAAGTTGGACGACCGAAATCAACCACTTTTTAGCACAAAAAGTAGCAGTCAGGAAACTTATTGACGAGACAGAAAATATGCCGGAAGCACAAGCCTCAGTTATGAATGACAAAAGAAGAAATAGCATCATATTGTAAAATCACAAGCCACAAAAATAAGAGAAGTGCCACTATCTTTAAATATATATATATATATTTGAAAAAAAAAAAAAAAAAGGATCCTTCAAGCTTTAGCCACACATTTTCTCAGTAGAAAACTACCACATAGTAACACACTACACAGAGTTAACTGAAAACATATTCTCTTGAATGCTTTGGAATCCTTGACAACATGGCTGTTTGAAGAATACAGTACGACAAGCTACATAACCTTAGAGGATTAAGTGAACACTAAAGGAAGGATGTCAAAAGAACAAGCCAGAGCGGAAATACCTGCCCCTGTATGCCCATCTGCACTGCAAAAATTGGGTCTAAAATTACACCACGAATTGGACAACCCATCAGATATGCTGCACGTTCACAGAACTGAAACATTATGAGTATTGCCAAAGTAACTCCACAACATTCTGCAAATACTTTGCCCTTTAGGTTGAGTGGACTGGTCACATAGTTGAATGCATGCACAAACCACCAAACATAATTTATGTGCAATGAGAACACAACAAGAATCAATAAAATTTCCCATTAAAAGCCCTTAATGTCCTGTAAACACATGTTACTTGGTTTCAATTGTCACCTTTTTTTTTTCTTTTTCTCCACTTCATACCAGCCAAAGCATTGGACAAACATTCAATAACATGTCTCACCTACAAGAAGATGACCAGCTTCATGAACTAAAATGCGACGCTTATATGGAGGCCAATAACTAGAGATCTGAGCTAAGCATGAACCACCAAGGAAAATAGCATCTAGCATTGTCAACCCCAATAATGCTGCAAGGTTCGGTCTGATGTCTATTCCTTGATTTAGCAGAACGGAAGCTCCGGCTAGCAGAGCAATCAAAAGAATACTAGAGCTTCCAGAAACTCCCCACTTTTTGGGAGAAAGTTTTGAGACTGGAAAAGCAACAGTAATAAGGTGAGGGAAAATCATCAAACTAAAGATTTGGAACCAAAATTGCACCCAGAAGATATAGAATTTAAGTAGCTTTTATGGTACATAGTGAGTGGAACAGCTAATTCATCAAAGGAAACAATTATTCATTGATCAACTCATACCTTCTAAACCAGTCGAAGACTTCAACACAGTTGGTGTAACTTCTCTTGGTCCCTCTAAAACTGCACAGAACAATAACTCAACCATGTGGAACATATAGAATACGAACATTAACAGTTGTATGAACTTCAGAATCACAACTGCTTAGCAATCTTATTACAACACAAGAACATCATCGTCAGGCAACCCTATGCATCAGCATAAGACATTAAAAAACCTAGCTGCAGGAAATTAATAACCAACACATGACAACAAAGACAAAAATAATAATCGAAAGTCAATTAACTCGATATCAAAATGCGCAGATAATTTACCGATATTCCGGTATTTCCCGAAATTGGGCAAGAACCCTCGATCCTTGAGAAATGCATAGGCGCTCCCAACAAGCCTCATATCATCAGCGTTCAAGCATGTGTCCAGCACCTCCCAATCCCTCTCCAATCCCAGTAAGCCCAACTCACCGCTTGCAGGCCGAGTCGAATCAATAGAAGAATTCTCGAGCTCAATTGGGACGTCTTTGAGGAAGCGAAGGGCTCGAGCGAGGTCCTTGTTCTTGACGGCTTCTTCATACTCCTGCCACTCCCTAATCGCTCTGGCTCTAATGGAGTGCCCATGGATTTTTATGCGTGAAAATTGTGTGGTTAATAGGAATGGGAATGACCGAGAGATGGAGGGAGAGGGTGAGAGAATTGGAGTGTGTGTTGTGGAGTGCAGAAGAATAAAGGTTATTGATCTCGCCATTGCGGAGTTCAGTCGAGAGCGAACCACAAGAACTGCAGATGTGTATGGGCTTTGCCCAGGTCCATGAGTTGGATCCGCCTATCTTAAATCAGAACGAGGGGTGTGTGGGAAAATTTTTCCGTGCAAGTTCGAACAAATTCAACAAATTATATTTATATTTATCTTATAATTGGTTAAATTTTGTAAATTGCAATGGCTTAAGATGAGTTGAGTTAGGTCCATAGCTTAATGTGTTGGCTCGAGTTAGGCTTGATGTAAGTTTGATTTTTTTGAGCTCGAGCTTGAGCTTCTTCATGAGTCAAACTTGAACCTAAAAATAAATATTTAATAATTCATAGGCTGGTTCATGAACTTCAATTTTTATTTTTTATTTTAAAATATATAAAAAAATAATATAAGTTATGCTTGCATAATTATTGAAATTATATAAAGTAGTAGTAAAGATATTCAAAATATTTTTTATAATAATTCAATTTTTTATATATATATATATATCAAATATCAAAATACATCTTATTTCAAGATTTAAGACAAGTTTTATTGGATATGAGCTCAATTTAAGCTCGAGTTCAAATGGGCTCGATTGTAAATTAGCCAAGTTTGAGTTCAAAATTTTGGTGATAAGCTTAAGTTTAAACCCAAAATTTTTTGATGAGTTTGAGCTTGAACCAAAAGATTTTTAAAAGTTTGACTCAAGCTCGATTCATTTAAACCCTTAGAAAATTATATATCAATCACGGTAAGTTTAATACATCCATTATATAATTAGCACTTATTCAATTGAGTCAGGTCTAAACTACACCCCAATTTCATAACAATTATAATACATTTATCACTTGATTAACACTTGATAATTTTGATTGAGCCGTGTGTAAACTAAAATTTGCCGTGATTTGTGTTTTATGCAGATTATTGAGTATATATTTTTATATAAACAATTAACTATTTGTTTTTTCTTTCATCTTAAATTAAACGAATTACCTTTTTTTTTTTTTAATTGATGCAGTTTTAATATGATTACAAAACACAGAGGAGTTGATTTTGTAGATAAATCTGTAAAAAAGAAAAAGATAAACAATTTTCGTCTCAATTTTAGATGAACCAACTTTCAGGTTGATGGGAATTCAAATTTTTTTGTAAATTAGGAAAACATTTGGGTGATTGATTTGGTTTCCACGTATGTGGATATTATTCTATTATTTCGTATTATTTGATATTTGTTTTTGATAATTGAGTCAATCTCATTCTCAAAAAGTAAAATTCTCGAAAATACAAATATTTGATATTCATATTATTTGATATTTGATTTAGATCATTCATGTAATCTCTTTTATTATATTATCTCTAAAAATAAAATTCTCCAGAATTTTAAATTTTTATTTAGCCATCTCAATTTAAATGAGTTAATAACATTTTACTATTCAGTGTTATTCAAAAAAGAAAAAATCTCTAAAAAATATACATTGAAAATTGTTATGTTTCTCAAAATATGCATAAAACACCCTCAAATATTACATGCGCCTTAACAGTAAAAATTCATATATATATATATATATATATTAACACCTGAAATTACTTTTCTATCATTACAATTTTATTAAATTCTTATTTCATTCAATTCAAAAAAGCAAAGCAAACCCTAAAAACCCCTCCCCCAACTAACCCCAACACCCAAACCACCTACCCCGACCTCGTCCACACTCCACCGCCACCGCCGCCACCACTAGGTCGCTCCCCTTCCCCCTCCCCCCTCCTCTTTTTTCCTTCACACCCTTGCCGCCGCCACCACCACCGCAGGCTCCCCATGCTGTCGCTGCCCTCGAATTGCCCTTCTTGCACCACTATGGGCCAAATCTTCTGTCACCCCTCCCCATTGCGCCACCAGATCTGGTGGTGATGCCAGTCTTGTCGTGGTGGAAGTTTGGCATACTTGGAGGCAAAATTGAATGGGATAAGATAGTCAGTTGGTTAAATTAAGTTGGGGGTCTTGCTTAGAATATCGAGAGGTGTCAAATTGTGTGAAGATAGTGGATGCCGGTGGTGGCTGATGGTGATTTGCTGCACTCTTATTTTTTTTAAATAGTTTGTACATATATATTATGAATTTATAACATATATTCATATAATTTATATATGAATTCCTTATCAATATATATATATATATATATATATATGGATTTAAAAAGTTAGATTAAGTTATGTAAATATAAAATAGAGGGTAAAATAATCCACTGATGTTTATTTGACTGAAAATCAATTTCAAGGAGCAGTTAGCAAATTTTGAAAAATATAATGTCTTCTGACCTTTTTTTTTCCAATAATTTTTAGGGTTATTAGGCCCACTAACACAGGTGCCGCTTGCATTTCTCCCCAATTTAAATAAACAACTTTCTCATGCTTATTACAACTTGAATCTATTCTTAAATAGAAAAAGAATGGTTATTGAAACAAAATTCTATTGAAATTCATGAGAATTACTTGAATTTTTTTCCTTTTTTACTGTCAAACAAAATTATATAAAAAAGAAATGCCACGAAATCGTAAGCGCCGTTTTGTTACTCCAACGAGGACTTGGACCAAGGAAATGCCATGAGATCCTAAGCCCCGTTTTGTTAGTCCATCGAGAACCAAGTGAATCCGTTTTGTTAGTCCAACGAGGACCAAGTGAATAACTGTGCGATAACAACCAAATAAGCTCCAATGAAGTGTCTAAAACTCCTTAGGACTCGTTTACATAATTGTATAAGGCCAGTTGGGTTTAATAAACATGAATTAACTAATGTTTACATAATAAGTTCAATATACCTATGTTAACCATTGGGGCCCGCGTTTGGTACAAGTTATTGATGGTTTAAATTGACCAACCAAATTTGGTGAGTTTACTTTAACGTGAGATTTCTGGCTTGGTGGTTTTACAAACATAACCTCACTTGGACATATGAAATGACACCAAATGCCCTTGATGTACTTTTTCTTTCTTTTGTATCAAAATTCCCTCACAACTCTCGGTTAGGGTTCCAGACAACATTGTGAGGTTTGCCCCACTTCTCCTGTTTCCCTTTCTCTCTCTATTTTGTATTTCTCTTTGAATAAAATCAAAATAAATCCGTGAAACTCACATTTTTGAAGGCCGACGAAGATTCACTGCCTCATATCATGAACCATTCAACTTTGCTACTTGGTTTTTTTTTTCCTGAAACCCTTTTGAGATTTTTCTGATTTTGTTTGTTTTGTTGTAGTGCGCAATTGCGAGTTGCTTTGAAGTAGAGATTTTGAGGCTAGCATTCAAGATTTATGTCTACAGGGGAAAGAGATAGCCTGCGTCGATTGTAAGATCCCAAATAGTTGCGTTATTGTGGCTCGATTAATTTTTTTGTTTGAGTTCATTTTTTTTCCTGATTTTTGCACATGGTCGTTGTTGTGGGCATTTGTCATGATTTTATTCAAGTTCTGAAGCTTTTCAATTTAACAATGCTTTTTTCGCCTTGTATGCGTTGTGGCCAATATTTAGTTAACTTTATTTTTTATTTTTTGCTTTGTTTTGCTTGAACTTGAAATCTTTAGTAGTGTTTTCCTTATTAGTTGTGTTAGTTGATTCTTATTTAGCGATTGTTGCCATGGATTATTGATAAAGCGAGTCTTTTCTCTTTGTTTGTTACGAATTCGGCACTGATAAAAGTGCTTGGTTGATGCTATGGTGTTGTTTTCATAACAAGTACCTTGTTCTTCTTGTAGAAAAAATGGATATTGACAATGCCGATGGAGAATTGATTGTAGCATTAGAGGCAATTAGATTTCAGTTAATGGTAGTCTTATTTGTGACTTGCATCTTGTTTAAGCGGCGTCGCAAACAACAAGTTCAGCGTTTGCGCCGTAGGGTTGTGAAATATAATTCCCCTACACGTATTACCAAGCAGGTCGAACACCTTAACGATTTAGTTAATTCTACCGATGTTGATTGTGTTGACCAATTGAGGTTAGATAGGAATGCGTTTTTTAGATTATGTTTTCTAGTACAAGAAGTTGGGGGTCTCCCTGTTAGAAGAGGTGTGTCTGTTGCCGAGCAAGTAGCCATGTTTCTTAGTATCTTGGCACATCACCAAAAAGTAAGAGTGGTCAAGAAAGCCTTTAAGCGGTCTGGCCGATCCGTGAGCATCTATTTCAACAATGTTTTAATGGCAATACTGAAATTATATCCAATGTTTATTGCCAACCCGGAGCCAGTATCTGCTGATAGCACGGACGAGCGTTGGAAATGGTTTAAGGTAAACAATTCTTTGTTTGGCTTACATTTATGTTTTTTCCTTGATGTAATATGAACAAGTGTATATTTCTCAACATATGGTTTATCTTGATTCTTCATCTAACATGCAATTTGAACTTCATGTTTGAAAATCCTTCTTAGGGTTGTCTTGGAGCTTTGGATGGGACTCACATTCCGGTTCGAGTCAATGAGGTAGACAAAGCTAAGTATAGATCACGTAAACGGGAGATTTGTGTGAATGTTCTCGCAGTGTGTGATAGGAGGATGAATTTTGTTTACGTCTTGAGCGGTTGGGAGGGTTCCGCGGCAGATGGCAGAGTGTTACATGATGCCATCATACGACCAAACGGTTTAAAAGTTCCAAGAGGTTAGTAGTGAATGAGTTGTATTTTTCATTTTGTTGTCAATGCTTATTATATTTGTTTTTTGTAAATAGTAAGTTAATATATCCAATCTTGGTTACAGGTCACTATTATTTATGTGATGCCAGATATACAAATGGCGAAGGCTTCTTGGCTCCATATCGAGGTGTTAGGTACCATTTGAAGGAGTGGGGAACTGGGACTGCTAGACCACAAAATGCACGAGAACTTTTCAACTTAAGGCATTCGAAAGCTAGGAATCTAATAGAACGGTCATTTGCAGCACTTAAAACTCGTTGGGCGATCTTACGCAGCAACTCATTCTATCCTATAGAGACCCAAAACCGTATCATTATTGCTTGTTGTCTTTTGCATAACTACATCCGACGTGAGATGCCCTGTTGATCCAATTGAGCAATTTCTTCCAGAGTTTGTTGAAGAGAATATGAACGGGAATAATATATTTATTGATCATATTCAGCCTAGTGTAGAGTGGACAACGTGGAGGGATGAGTTGGCAAATACAATGTACAATGAATGGCGAGGAGCCAATTAGGCATTGGTTCTAGGCAGAACAATGCTCTAATTCTAGCTGTTATGGGTCTCTTACTTTGATGTTAAGATAGTGGCACTGTGTAGTTACAATATTAAGTGCAAACTTTATGAGGTCTAACTTTGGGAGCTGTAATCTAATAGACTATAATGATGTGGTGGTTGATGTTTAGTAGTTTTTATGTGTTTATTTGCTAATCAAGTGAAATGTTTTGTATATGCGGTGTTTTGGTGTTTATACATTTTTGTTTTTGATCTTGAATTGTATCTGCCTTGCGTCGAATTGTTTGGTTATTGAACTGACTTTATTGATACTTAGACAAACAATTATCTTGGTTGTTTTAGTTGAGACAGGTCTTTTTCCTATACCTTGTGCAAGCCTTATTGCTTATTATTGATTTTACATAGCAAATTATATGGATCTTCCTTTCGAATATAATGATTTTTGAAAAGCAGGGGAATGGCATTGCCATCGAGCAAAAGATTACCCGTTACTGAGCAAAGAGATGGACACAAACGACGTTCATGGACTATTGCCGAGGAGAGGCTACTCATTGAGTGTTTCAAGGAAATCATCTCCTTAGGATGGAAGGCACCAAACGGGTTCCGCAATGGTTTCCTTGTTCAATTAGAACAAAAAATGCGGGAGGCACTTCCCAATACCGACCTACGGGCTGAGCCTCATATTAGCTCAAAGTATGGAGCATGGAAAAAGGATTACTTCAACCTTACACTAGCACTAGGTAATAGCGGGTTCAACTGGAGCGAGAGCACATTCCTTGTGGAGGCAATTCCGGCTGTTTGGGATAACTTCTTGCAGGTTCTTTGTATCCGTATTTTGTCTCTTGTCTAAACTTTATTTGAATTCGCAAAATATGTCTGTTAAAGCATTTGTTGCACTGCTGATTTTTACAAAAGTCTATAATTATTTTTATATGGGACAGGCATTCCCGAAATTGAAGTATTTGCGCAAAGAGCCATTCCCTTACTACGAGGCTTGGATTGACATCTATGAGAATGACCGAGCGACTGGGGAACGTGCAATGGATTGGACTACGGCTGCCGATGAAGACCATGTTGATCTGTCCATCAATGAAGAGCAAACTGAGGAGAACACTTACTACACACCTGAAACACAAACTGATGCTACCACTCAATCTTCAAATGGAAAATCATAGGGACTCTGCTCAACACACAACCAGTTCAGGGAAGCGAAAGAGGACCACTTCAACTGATGATGCTTTGTTGGAAGTGTTTGCTGGGTTTTGTGATAGGGCATCAGAGTCAATTCAACTAGTGGCAACTCGGGTCGGATCAGAGATTGATGCTACTAAGTCAAGGAAAGAAATTTTTGAGGCTATTGGAAAATTGCCAATGCAAATTCTCCGCAAGGACAAACTTAAAGCCTCTTACACCTTAGCCATGAACACGAAGGCGATGGACCTTTTCTTCAGTCTGCCGGAGGAGGACAAGATTGATATGGTGCAAATGGCGATTGATGGCCAGCTGAATTGGTTCCCCTAAATTTGATATGATTTCCTAAATTTGTGAAACATTGTTTTATTCAAGTTGTTATTTCAAAACTTACTTTTTGGCCCAAGTTTTGGTGGATGCATTGTAATGGTGGGCAATTATTTTGTAACTGTTATGCAGGAAATTGTGACTGTCATGGTATGTCTAATTTTGTGTTCTAGTGCATGTCTATTAGGATATGAAATATTTTAGGGATGTTACAGGTCTCTAAATGCTACGTTCCGTGAACAATTTGTGTATTGTGAACAGATTTATGTAGTCTTTCTTTTTTTGTGTTACTCATTTGTTTGTGGAATTTGCTGCGGACATTTTTAAAAATTGCTCGCGTATTTTTGTGTATACGGCGATATTTATTGATATTGGCACGTATTACAGATTATGTGTCTTTTTTTTTTTCGTAGTACAATTATCTATTTGATTGTCGTATTGTTAATCGTGATTATGCTATGTTTTACACAGTTGTAATTTGGCTCTATCATTGACCGAATGAAAAAATAAATTTAGTCTAATTTAACTACTATATTAAGATCCCATTGCCATTTGATATTGTTTTGAAGGTAAAATATTTTTCTTGATTATTATTTTTTTAAACAATAAATTTCCGTGTCATCTTGCAAGACAAAGTATTATTTCCTGACAACACTATATCTCATTGCTATTGTCAAAATATGTTGGACTGTAAAAATTGGGGGATGCTATATTGATAGGTGAACCAAGCAAGAGAAAGTATTTTTTTTTACCCATTGGAGTACTATCAATTTAAAATTTGGGGAATGTTATCCCAAGGGCAAAGAAGACAATTTGATGTGGTAACCTACAATAACTCAAGTATGTGGTAAACAAACTCTATTTTTAAGAGAATGGTAAAGAGCACTTAACCCACAAAGTAAACATATTTTTTATCATGGTCTAAAACACCTAAACCCATGTAAAAAGTTACTTTAACCAAACACACATTATCCATTGATTTCTATGTAAACGAGCCCTTACATGTCTCAGCTGAGCCACCTAGCATGGAGTTGTCTCGTTTCTGAATCCGCATCTATATGTTCAATATGGGACAAAACATGACTATACTTTTCAACAATTCCTCCAGTTTTTTCTTGCCACATGAGAATCAATTCTTGCCAGCCATCAAAATAAACAGAACCAGGTTTTTTCATATAATACTTTGCTCGTCGCTCAGGTCAATAATTTCCAAGGATAGTTTTTATTTCTTTTTTGGTGTAGATCCATTCATATGATTCATATTTCATTATTTTATCTAATCAAGTTGGATGATACTTATATGTTTACTCAAATGATTCAAAATCTTATTACCCATAGACAGTGGCAGAGTCCTATATAGTTTAGGAGATGCACGAGTACCCCTAATTTTAAAATTATCATATATTTATATATCGTTGAATTTGATTGGTCATCTAATTATCCATCGGCGTACTATTTGATCGTCTTCCGGTGCAATTTTTTAATTTTTTTATTCTACTATTTATATTATTCATAAGTCGCACTTGATAAATACAAATACTAATTCCAGATTATAGCTATGTTATTGTCCAAAGGAATGGTTGAACAATGAAATAAAAGGAGTACAAATAATTGACCATTCTTCGTGACGCGTGCTACATGTCGCGTTTAGTTTCTAGGTACATCACTATTCCTTTTCTACCCAAAGGAAACAATAAAAACGACGCTGAAATCAGAAGACATGCTTTGTTTTGTTGTGACGTTTCAGCGGCGGCAAATGGGAATGATGCTAGATTCTCAATTATTCTTGAGAAATTAGTAATTGTGTGTGGGTTGTGACATCATTAATAGAATATTAATTGTCAATTATTTTGTGAAGATATGTAACTGAAACCACACACGCACACACACACACCCATCTCTTGATAATTGACCATACATTTGAACATGACGAAGAACTTATAACATGAATATGATTTACTACTAATTAATTACTGCTAACTTATTTTTTAAACTACACACCATCTTATTTATTCAAATAATTTAATAATTTATTTTTAAGATAAACTCCGACATCTTATAAAATATAGAAATTTATGAAATATTTCGAATAAACTTAGTCGAACCCCCTCTTACTACAATATACTGATGCTTGGATGAATACAATGTGTATGTTAAATTTAATTTTGATGTCGATACTGTAACAAGATTATCGACAGTTTTTTCATGATTAAGAAGATAAAAATAAATAAGTTAAACAACAAAGGGGCATTCATTTGTGAAAATTTGTATATCAATAAATAAATGAGAACGTCAAAATGGAAGAATAGAATGAATATTCAGTGGCTTGATTCCCACCACAATCACAAAACCACGTTGAAATTGTCCCCCAGTAACAAGTCCCGCCCACCGTGTCTCTCGTAACAATTCTAAATTTCGCAAAATGGGAAGTGCGTTCAGAGTACGCACCCCGTCTCCCCCGGCCCTCTTTAGCAAAACGGACTCTAACGTGCGCCGTCTTCTAACATAAATAAACCAGCTTCTCGATCCTCCCCACTACTCACTTGCATTCATCTCTTCATCGACACTATCACTGTAAGCTCAATCATCTCTAATCTTCAGCTACATTTCTCGTGTTTTCGCATGCACATGGTGTTGATTTGTTTCTCTCTTTTGAATTTTGTGTTTGTTCAGGATTTTTGTATTTTGATCTGAATATAATAGTGAGAAATGGCGGCAAAGAAGAGCGTGGGATCTTTGAAAGAAGACGATCTGAAGGGGAAGAGAGTTCTGGTGAGAGTGGATTTTAACGTGCCCTTGGATGATAACTTCAAGATTACCGATGATTCCAGGATTAGAGGCTCTTTGAGGACCATCAGTTACTTGAAGGATTATGAAGCTAAAGTCATCCTCACCACTCACCTCGTACGTGTTGATGTGTTCTTATTCGTCGATCATTTTTTTTTTCTGGATGGATTTGTTTTGGTTGATTGGGTATTATGTGTTTAAATAATTTGTTTTGGATTGATATAATGGCTTACGAAATCTTAAATGTCCGGTTCTTTGCAATGGAATTATTTCTACTTGAGTGTTTTATTTAATTCAACAAGCCTATGCAATTTGTTCTCCGGCAATTGATTGGTGGTTAGGAGTTTGGCTTTTTATTATGCGCGTTTCTATAGGTTGATCTTGTATTTGTAGGTCGGGAGTTTATTTGATGTTATCTGATTACTGTTTTCTGATTCTCGGATGTAGATATCTTGAATCTATTCAATTTGATTAGAAAATTTGTTCGATCATCCGTTCTTTTTTTTTTTTTGGTGAAAATCTCCTGGATATCCTAAGTATGACCGAAATTAAATTATATTCGCGAACTTGATACAGGAATTTATGTATTGACACGGTAGTAACCAATCAAGATTATATACGCGAATTGTATTAACTTTGTAATTGATTGGTTACCGTTTGATGTGGTTTTCAGGGGCGCCCAAAAGGTGTCACGCCAAAGTACAGTTTGAAGCCTATTGTTCAACGAGTCTCTGACCTCGTTGGGGTCGAGGTTCGTATACTCTTTCACTTCTCAACATGAATCTCTGCTCTTGCAATGATAAATTTTTTGGCTCATCTGCATTTTCCAATTTTGTTAGGTCAAGATGGCTGATGACTGCATTGGTGAAGAGGTTAAGAAGTTGGTGGATGGGTTGTCGAATGGTGATATTCTTCTCCTGGAGAATGTTAGATTTTATCCAGAAGAGGAGAAGAATGATCCCGAGTTTGCCAAAAAGCTTGCTTCCCTCGCAGACTTGTATGTTAATGATGCATTTGGAACTGCACACAGAGCTCATGCTTCAACAGAGGGAGTGACCAAGTTCTTGAAGCCTTGTGTTGCAGGATTCCTTATGCAGAAGGTTTGTGAGTTTTTGCACTTCATCTCTTCTATATATCATATTATCTTCTAATTGATAAAAGAATCATAGGAAGCCAACTCCAAATATGAATCTTGGAATTTGACTGCGTAATCAGTTTCCTCTTTGAAGTGTATGCAGTCTGCAGTTTGATTTTAAATAGTTGGAGCTCAACTTGTTGCGTTGCTCAACACTTCATTGTTGACTAGCTGTGATTGATTCTCCTTTGTACCATTGAACATGTATTGCCAAGTTATTGATATATGCAGTTTTTACTGCATTTTTTAGGAGCTTGATTACTTAGTTGGAGCTGTGTCCAACCCGAAGAAGCCATTCGCTGCAATTGTTGGTGGCTCAAAAGTTTCCACCAAAATTGGTGTTATAGAGTCATTGTTGCAGAAGGTAGACCTCCTCCTGCTTGGTGGAGGAATGATCTATACCTTCTACAAAGCCCAAGGACATTCTGTGGGATCCTCACTTGTGGAGGAAGACAAACTTGATCTTGCAACTTCACTTTTAGAAAAGGCTAAAGCAAAGGGCGTAAAGATTTTGCTGCCAACTGATGTAGTAATTGCTGACAAGTTTGCTGCTGATGCCGAGAGCAGGGTAGGCAGTTTTGCTCTACTCTAAATATGATTTTTGGTGCACTTGCATGGGAAACATCTTAAGACTAATTTAAGTTGCTTACCAGCTATTCTGTATTGGTGCCTTTGTCTCAAGTTTCCCTGGTCAGAATTGAAAATGATTTAAGCTACTGGAGTGGTATTCAAGGTGTAAAAGAATGTTTGTGCTTCATGAGGATTAAAATGTGGCTGTTTCTTCTTTTAGGTTGTTCCAGCGAATCAAATTCCTGATGGATGGATGGGCTTAGACATTGGACCAGATAGCATTAAATCATTTGGTGAAGCTTTGGACACTACGAAGATCATCATCTGGAATGGGCCTATGGGTGTCTTCGAATTTGAAAAATTTGCTGCAGGAACACTGGTAATTTATTCAGCGATAAATCACATAATAGTTATATATTTCAGCTTTGCGTTTAGCTTCATGCCATATTACTGCTCAAGGTTCCAGTGTATTTGAAATAAATCATGTTGATCATTGCTTTTCAGGCTATCGCCAACAAATTGGCAGAACTCACTGGCAATGGAGTGACGACAATCATCGGAGGAGGCGACTCTGTGGCTGCTGTTCAGCAGGCTAATTTGGCACACAAGATGAGCCATATCTCGACTGGAGGTGGTGCCAGCTTGGAACTTCTTGAGGGGAAAAGTCTACCTGGAGTCCTAGCCCTTGACGACGCATAAGCTGATGATGCGTGTCGCTTTTTTTCGTTTTTGTGCAATTCCGGGTGTTGCCATGTCTGGTTCCTACCAGAGAGAGGATTGAGATAGATTTTAGAGCTTGTTGTGTAGAATGCTAGGCCAAATGCTAATAATTTTAACCTCCACGACTCAACAGGCGTTGCTGAATAACAAATTTTTTCTCCGTTTTCTGCCTGATATTTGTGAGTAATTATTATTGGTTGTTCTTTTTCCATTCATTTCATGTTTACCGATGGTTAATCTTCATCAGTTGAAATGATCAGTTGTTTAATTATTTTATCAAAAAACAAGGCCAACATAAATTCTCTACAAGAAGGCAGCAACGAGGCAGCACTAGCCTTCTTTCTGTACTTGTAGCTGGGGAACATACGGCTTGCGGGCAAGTTTAATTTGATGGATATTTTCAAGGTTTGTAAAAAACAAAAACAAAGAGCCATAGCTCCCCGGCTCCCGCAGCCCACCAGATTCATAATATAAATATTCTTAAACAAAAAAAAAACGAAAAACAATAATAATAATTGAAACAAATTGAGATAAGTCATAAATATTTGAGTGCATTTATATTTGTTATAGATTGGTACAATTGATGTAATCAACATAATTAATGTAGATTGCTTGGTCGCACGCCTTATTCCCTGTGTTGAAGAAAGAACGTGATATTGAGAAGTTCTATGAGAATGAAATTTGAGGATATCGAGTCAAATATTGATGAGTGGGAGATAAAACAAATTGGGATAAGTCCTAAGTATTTGAGTGTATCTATGTTTGTTATGGATTGATACATTGATGTGATCAAAATAATCAATGTGGATTACTACTATCCTAATTTGAGTGGGAGTAGAATTCCTAAGTGAAATAGGACTCTACTACTCCGTAACACCTACAAATAGGGGTCTTTCCCATGGAATTATTCATTCGAATTCAATACAATTCCTTAGAATTAATTCTCCCTATACTCTCTCTATTTTCTCTTTTCTCTTTTCTCTAGAAAATATTTCTCTTTGCGTTCATTATTGGAGTATCACTATTAGTTCTCAAAGGGGTTCGTGAATCGACAATTCTGCTGCATATTAGGTACCCGATCCGATCCACGTAATTTATTCGTTAATGTGTGATGAATTCCAACAACAGCAACATTAATAATAAAGATTAGTAATAGAATTACATATTAATAAGAATAAGGGTCCGCTTGAATGAGCTTACAAAAATTATTTTTCGAACGGTGTTTTTTATAGTGTGTATATATATATATATATATATATTTAAATCAAACAGTTTTGCACTTGGATACAATAGTTAAAAGTGCTTAAAAATATGTTTTTATTTGAAGCTATTTTTGGGTAGCTTCTAAAAAAGCCATTTTTTGCCTTTTCTTTGGCTTCTGTATTTTTTAAAACCCATCCAAACACAATTTTTTTTTTAAATATTTTTTTTCAAAAAATAAATACTTGAAAAAAAACTATCAAAAACAGGCTCTAGACAAGTACTATATATACCAAAATCCATAAACAAAAGGGGGGCTTCTTCTGCATTTCATAGGATCTCTCCATATTCTCATCCAGCACAACTTATAGCAAAAGAAACCTCACCTTTTTCTCTCATTCTTATTCAAATAATACTAACTAATATAAAAATATAATGGGAATTGAAATTAACCTGTTTCAAACTTAAGCATAAATTAATTACAGGCTTATGACATGTAGGATAAGTATTTGAAAATATGTGAATCTGTTTTACCATAACTAATCTTTATTATAGTTGAAGTAAACGAAATTATATTTTTCTTTTTTTAATTAATTTCTTTCGTGTTTTCTTTTTATTGCTTTGATAACTGGCACACGTAAGCATATATATCACACAAGTAATATAAAAATATCGATCCTACATAAACTAATTCCTAAGCAATTTTCTAATTTTCTTTAGACCAATTGCGACTTCCTAATTCAATCACATAAGAGTAAAAACAAGAGGGGTTGTGAAATTGAGAATGAGTAAATTAAAACATAAATGCAATAAATTGTGGAAGAATAAAAAGAGAAAATAACCAAGGTCTTTAACTTCCATTTTTATGTTTTTTAATCGATTTTCCAAATCCTCTATATAAAATAATAAAACATGTTCAATAATCCAAAATTCTATTTTATCTGTACTACTCTCTCAATATAGCATAAACCTTATTAATTAGATTAATCCTTTATATATCTGTGAGAATTGAACATAGATAATAACATTAAAAATCAATTCCGAGTGATTACCTAAGATAAGTTGGTACTTTCGTCATTCCTACGAATTATATTCCCAAAAAAATGATGAACTTAGGTTGCTTTATTTATGTCTAAACCAATAAATCTTCTCTCAAGCGCAGTCAAGCTTAATAAATCAATTCTAATAGTAGCTAAGCACTAGAATGTATTAAAATCAATACAAAACAATTGAGATGTAGAATATTTAATAGAGATTCATAAAACTTTAATTAACAATTCATACAAGGTTTCACTAAAAACATAGAAAAAAATCTAGTTCACCGAACAAAAAGAATCCATGACAGAAATTCTACAGGAATTAAACATAAATAACAAGAAATAGTTGAAAGAAGAAAACTCGATTGTGATGCGAATATTCTTTCCCCGAAACTCCTTGTCTTGTCCAATCTCCAAAATTATTTACCTCCCACCTCCATATCGTTCCAGATCTCCTGCTTTTTTCCTCCCCCTGCAGACAATATCTCCCTCCCCTCTTAAGGCAAGAAAAATCGCGAGGAACATAAAATTTGCCAATTTCCAAATATAGATACTGCCTATATACCGCCTAGGAGGGAGGCTCTTTGGACCATGATATGGTGGTCTGCAGTGCCGCTTAAGCGAGGTCTTTCACAATGTATTTTTCAATTGTTTTTGCTTTATTTTCTCCAAAATATTTTATGCAAAAAGGAAAGAAAATAAATAAACTAAATTGAATTTTCTTGACCAAAAACTGACAATTTAACTTAAATTGGGCTGATATTACAAAATGAGGCTCTAAAATAATTTTATAAAACAAAGTTATCTATTTGGTTATTGGATTTATCAATAATTCTTTTTGTTGATTCAAGAAAAAGTTCTATATTCATTTTAGAAATATTAATGATAGATAAAAAATATATTTGTGTATATTCTTTCAATGCAACATTAAAAAGGGGGGGGGGGGGATAATTTAGAGATTAATCGAGCATTTCTTCTTGTTAATATTTGCCATTTTTTGAATCTTCTGGTGGCGTAACTTGAATTTGACTCCAATATTTTAAAATAAACTCTATCTTGAGTATAAATATTTGAAAAAGCGGAACTCGTATGCAGCCCATGCTTCACTATCCATCGTGACCGTATAGACGCCACACTCATAACCTGACTAATGAGCTAATCTAACTGTTTGCATAAATTTCTTCCGGCCGCGTCGAAGTGGCCGCTCAGGGTTCGAACCGGTCGAGTTCGATGGGAAAATAGCCGATTCGAAGTGAGCTTCTTCGTGTTCGGGTGCGGGCGTGCCAGTGTGCAGGAGCACACAAGTGGAAGTCTTGTGGTTCAGAGTGAATGTGAGGTGGTTCGAAATGGAATTAGTGTGAATCGAAATGAAACAGTGATGCGCCTAAGACTTCTATCTGAAAAGCGATTGAATTGGAGGAGGCAAACACTACCCCTGAGGTTCTACTTGCCTACAACTGAATGTAGGACTTAATAATTTAGCACTATCAACAATCGAAAAGGGTCAGAAAGCTTAAATCGAAGAGGAAATAAATTCGAAGATGATAGCTACTCGCCAAATGGACTTTACAGGACTCGACTACCGACACACGCATTGATGACTCGGGCCATATCTATGACAGAGATGCATTGAGCAGTCCCTAAGAACTCTAGCTACAAATCGGCCACATTGATGACTCCGGCCATATCTACCTGTATATGTCTTCAAAGTCTGATCACTCCGACAAGCATTGATTGACTCCGTCTGTACTCCTCTTCATGCATGCGCTCGATATGAATGCTGGATACCACTCCGCCGCATTGATATCTCACCTCGAACCGGGCCCAATCCGAGTGAGTGATGGCTACGACTTCGTGACGTTACGGAATGAGTGCATTGATATCCTCACTTCGAGCCGAATGAGGTATGGCTACAAACACCCCGTAGCGATTTTCTACCTACTTGAACTAAAGCTATTCTTTGTTCATTTAAACTAAGGAATCAGAGAAGTGTGGACTTCTTGATTGAGAGAATTGTGTTTGATTGATTGACGTTGTCTGTGTCAAATGAAGAATCCGGCTCCTTTTATAGACTTCAAACTGCAACTGCCTTCCTTTATTCTTGGAGCTGGAAATGATTTATTCAAACATGGCCAAAAGATGAATGGCCGGCCTTATTCTTAGAAGTGGCAATTGCTGCCATCTTTATTCAAATTTCAAATATTTGCACCATATGGCCTTTATTTTAGGCATGTGCAAGTATAACAATGCCTATTTTTAGCCATTCTGTTATTCTCCATCTAACAACCCCTAGAAGTAAGGGATTTGATTTTGACTTTATTATTATATTTAATTTATTTTATATTTTTGGCCGACTGGGCCATGGGCCGCGATTTCATTCCGGCCTGGGCCTCCAACATGGGCTCTGTGGACGCGTCGAAGTGGCCTGGGCCAAATTAATTCATTTCGGCGTGGCGAAAAGGACCAAAATCAGCCCACTCCGATTTTATACAAAAATTCATTTTTGGGCCCAAACACTAACATTTATTTTCGGCTCTCAAAAAAAATTCACACTCAACAGATTCGAGCTCCAAAAAATAAAATTTGAACCCAACCCCACTCAAGCAAACTTATTGAACACATTACACGCCGTCATTCGTCGTCACACACTACCCCTCCCATCCCTTTTTTACTCGAATCTCTAGTAAGCAATTCTTTTGACAATTAAAAAACAAAAACTCAAATCACTAGCAATGAGCATAGCTTTTAAGGGAAAGGAAATTGCCATTAAACTGAGACGATAATATCATGCAGGGAGTAATTGCCAGATGCATAACCAAATTGACAAGAAAATAAAGGGGCTCATATAATTATTGACGGGTCATTTGCAATCACAAGGATTAACAATTTCTTTTACACTTGAGAGAGAGTAATGTTTAGTTATCAAAAAGAGAGAGAGAGAGAATAATGTTACAGGAATTCATTTGCCAAAAAAAAGGAAAAAGGAAAAAGGAGCAGCCTTATTTTACAAGGCATTATTTGCAATAAGTCCTAAAGGTGATGGTCCAATTACGACTGAACCAAGTTGTCTTGTTGGATCCAAGAGGTATCGGCCCGTTATCCTTCCACTGCAGAGAGCGGGTGGTATTCGCTGTTCTGTGAAACCAGCCTGACGCTGTGCCCTCCGCTCTATTGGCCATGAGTCCCATGCCTTCGCGTGAAACCCATGTCCCTACTCCCCGCTTGAACCGGACAGGCCAGCAATTGACAACTTAGACCCGACAGCTTAAATCAGCCCAACATCCCATCACCTTAGTGCCCTCACTTGAGTTACAAGCCTACGTCACCAGGCTCAGCAAACTGCCATCCTTTGTCACAAATTATAAAGAAGTCATAAATTGGGTTTATCTCCTATGTGGGAGAGGAAATTTAACAGAATGCTGATTTATTATAAAGTGGAAGATGCTTTTCCTACATCTATGTGGTCTTTGAGGTTGTATTTGTTGAAATAGCTAGAAGGATTAACAACAGATTGAGATTGCGTGTGTTGAGCATATTCCTGATAAATTGCAGGCACTTCTCGACTCTGAAACAAAGTTAACCATGTACCAACACTGATGCTAGTTTATGAAATGAGTTTTCAAAATATATTAATACAAATTTCTAACCACATTAATAAAATCCTAACCGTATGCATAAAAGGTATCGGTAAAGTTTTATTTAAGAAAAACTTAAATGCGATATAATCAATACATAATTTTTTAACTTTCAGGTATTACAACACAGTCCCCTAGTCCTTTTTATAGTATGATATTTTTCTTGTAATGGAGGCATAGCCTTGGATGTTTTGTTAATTTTTTTAATAATAAGAAAATTTTTAGAAACATTCCTGTAGAGTAATTATGTGTCGCTGTACCTTTAGAATATTCAAAATTTCACAATTGCGTAAAATTCCTTGTTTTGATAAAATGGTTGAGATCGTTGTAAGATTGCAAGAATAACATTCAGTAAAGATTTTGAATAAAAACTGGAATGGATTAGTTAAAAACGAGAAGATTTTGAACGAATTCTTTACAGAAATGGTAAATAAAACAGTAAAAAATCAATAAAAAAGTGCAAGTGGTGAAGAGACTAAGGAGAGAATGATTTTTAAAAAAGTGCAGGAGTTGAAGACGGGGAGAAAATGAAAATCAGACGAAAATTGAGCGATCGATCGCGACGGGACTCGAACCCACAATCTCCCGCTCCGGAGGCGAGCGCCTTATCCATTAGGCCACGCGATCCCTGCTGTGAAAAATTTGTAGAGCCATGATATTTATCAATAACTTACGAGATTATTATCAATTATCAAAATATTTTCTTGAGATGCATAACCACTAGGTTATACACGGTTACACCCATTCTCTGTCTCTCTCTCGTATTTGACCACAAGTTTACTTGTATCCTTCGTTAATGTGGCAAACTGTTTGGTCTATTGCCTTACTTATCGTAGGATAAACATTTTCACGTTCTATATCGTAATTGGTATTTAGCTCTGTATCAAGACATGGAAAATAGAGTTTTATGCATATATATTTATAAATTTTTATTATAAAAAAAACAATTTGAGAAAAATAAATTAGCTTTTTTATAACATAAATCCAAAAATAAAAATTTTAAAAGAAATTGTGTGATAATAGAATATGTTCATTTTCAATATTAATTTTGGCTGGGTAAAGGTAAGAAAGTTTTTCAAAGTTTATGTCGAATCAAAGTTTAATTATTATTAAAATAAATGATAAATATTGTAAATAAAATATTAATTTGTTATTTTATTTTAATTGAAATTATATTCATTTTAATTTAAATACTTGATAATTGTCTCTTTTTTTTTTTATAATCATGAAATACGAATATACTTATTTAAACTTATATAAAAAATATTTAAATTTCATACAAGGCAAAATAGAATTAAATAAAGCTATCCACGTATACATTTACTTGGGTAGTTTCAATGTTTTATACACACACACACACACACACACACACAAACAAGGGGGGGGGGGGAGAGAGAGAGAGAGAGAGAGAGATTTATCAATCAAGAGGCCTATTTTCAACCAATCCATCTTAAACCCAATCCAAATTCAGCCCAATTACCACCGCTAACTTCTAAAATTCCTAAAACTTCCACTCCATATGAAGCCAATATATTAAAACTATTATATTGGACGCATTCGATTTGTGTGTAAAATAAAAATAAATTATAATTTAATGAAATAATTAAATTTAAAATGAATTTTTTATTGAATATGTATACATGCATTTACATATATTAATTATTTTTATTAGATTAAAGTTTATAATTAAAAAAAAAAGTAGAAGAGGAAGTAAAAGAAAACTATAGAAAAATGGATGTGAGGGATGAGAGAGGAAAGAGAATAGAAAATTAAAATTAAAAATACGTTAGAGAGATGAGAGAGAGAGAATGATAACTAAATATTTAATACTTACAGTTATTCTAATAGAAGTATTTTAAGGAGTTCAAAATTACACACGCAAAAAAAAAAGGTCAAAAGAGTTCGCACTTAATACATAGTATAGATTATAATTGTGTTGTTACTCCCCGTAACCAATTAATTCGTGTTTATATTTTGTGGATTCTGATTAAACTTATCAAAATTATAGTCAAAGTAAATAAAACTGTCATGAATTAGCTAATTTCCATAAAACCAATAATATCTAGATTTGATAAATCTAAGTTAAATTAATAATAACTCGGAGATAATAATAGTATTGCCTAATCAAATATAAGTAGTATAAATATACATCGAACAAAGTTAGGAGGTTTTCTGATCAGCAAATAGACAGAAACATGATAGTGTACTCTTGTGGCATTGAGCCTTGCAGAATGCCAATAGACTCCTATTAATTATCTACATATCCGGGATGAATAGCCTATAAATATTCGGCCAAGGATATGCATGTGGTTGGTATAGTATTGAGTTCAATGAGTACCCAACATATGGCCATGAATTACTCTTTGAAATTGATCCTTGAACATCGAATTTAGTATCATATATTACTTGAATGATAATTCTATTAGTGAATCCATTATCCCATATTACTATTTAAATGATATTCAAAATTTCTGGAATTTTCAAACATTCCTTTGAATTTCAAGGATATTCACAGATTTCGAAGAAAATGCTGCAAGATTAAACTGAACGTTCGATTTCGTTTCGGATATTCAGGAAGCCCAAAGTTTCAGTCGAAAATTTGAAAATTCTGGAAAATTAATGTCATAACTGTCTGACACCTTTTTTTTCACTAAAGTCTCTTGAATTTGTTCAGGAAAATTAGTTTTGTTTTGTGGCTCCAAAATTTTATTCGTTTGAATTTGCACAGACTTAGGTTTTCAATTAGGATATTCTGCTCCAAATTGATTTATTTTCCAATTACTGGTTGTGTGCGTCCTCATTTCCTGGTTTTGATGAGTGACTGGTTTATATTGTGTCAAATAAGAAGTCTAGTGGGAAGCATAAGGACAAAGGCCGCAAGCATGATAGTTCTTCACCGAGTTTCTTTCTGAACTATACAGACTCGTAAAGTGTTGGTTGAACCTGATCTTTCTTCGAGTTCTATAAACTTCGTCATTTTTTTGAAGTCACTCTCAGATTGCTTGATTTTCTCAGTCAAGCAGTATTATGTTGCCTTCTTTATCCTCTGACTCTGTTGAACCTCCCCCTCACAGAGACTCAAGTTCCAAGAATTATCGAATGACGACTACTTCTCAAAGAACAATGAGTTCGCTACGTGGCTAAAAGAAGAACCTCCCCCTCACAAAGACTCAAGTTCCAAGAATATATTTTTCTCGGATCTATCTTCTGATGCTGCACGGGGCCCATTTTCAGAATTTGTGGCAGAACGGAATAACCAAGAATTAGACCCCCAATACTATGAGGGCGGCATTGCAACTGGACCACGGACATCGCATCGGTGGAACATCAAAAACTAGTATGACTTTTATCACCGGTTGTATGTACTCGTGTATATTTCAGTTTTCTTATGTCTAATAGATGCGAGGTGGTTGTAAAGATACCCTAGAATAGTTAAGTTTTCTTGAGTTTTTAAGAATTAGCGACGAAAAGAAGTTGAATTTCGGCATCTATTTCACTCGTGTCCCGGTAAGTATGCACGACTACTTAATCCCAATTCATCTTCAAAGGTCACATGCACGGATCTGTGGACGTATGTTGATGTGGGCCCAGTGGTTATTGTGAATGTGAATATCCATGCCCATATAGATGTTTGATGGCTTCTTAAAGGTTATATCTCATGAATTGCGCCTTTATGTTTTGGTTCTTTGTGCAAACTCTCTTTAGGTGTGTTTCCAAGAGTCTATACGTTTTATGTTCAATATAAATCTATGTACTCTATGTAATGCAAGTAATCATTATTTGCAGGATGCTTGCTGGTATCCATTTAATTTTTGTGTGGGATAATTGGAACTCTTCCTCAAAATTTAATTATTGGCCTTAATATGCCATCAGTTTAACTTTATTTATTTTTTCATTTTTTTTATCACATAAGTTTGACTTTATAATTGAATAGATTGTAAACAATGGGTATGATATGCCGCTAGGGTGGTTGAAATTGTGGTTGGAATTTGGAATTATAGTGTATTTCATACTACACTTAGTGGAGTATACTAGGTAGGTGGATGGAATTCCTGCATGTGATAATTTCAAAAGATAACCATTGCATTTGTTTTTTGAACCTATTCATTTTCATGTTCTCTGTACTCATTAGAAGTCTAACGTCCAAACTTATGCATAGATATAAAGGTAGCGCAATCTGTAATCTTATTGAGATTAGGGGTAATAAATTCATGATTTTTGTAATTTTACTCCACAATTAAAGCCTCTCATGTATGTGTGTGTGTTTAACAAGGGCCTAAGCCTTCAAGACACAAGCAATTTCTGAATCCGAAAAGATGGTGGCAACTTCAGCAAACTTAAGACCTGTCATTCAGTTGTTGGCTCTTCCTACAATCTCGTGCGTCCATGCGTGCAAGTAATCCACTTCTAAACCTAAAGAAAGAAATATTTTATAGGATTAATAACAAAACTCAAATAAATCTAAAGAAATTTTTGATAAATGATTTTACACTTCGGTGTTGAGGGATGTTTAGTATTTTCCATCAAAAATCCTAACCAAATGAGAAGTTTGTTACAGTGTAACTATAAAAGATCGAAGTGAGAATTGGTAGTTTGGGTATTTTAGAAGGGGTGTCATTGTAATTAACCGATGATTATGTGCAGGGGGCGTGAACGACGGATGCGTGATAAGTGCATGTGGGGTGAGGCTGAAAGATCGGTGCGGGTGCTGCTACTCGGCAGACGTGCAGCCTCCTCTGCACCATATGCTTTCTGACGCATGAAGCCTGCGAGGCTTGGCACTTCCTCCTCTACGGCTCTACCCCCAACTCTTGCTGCTAACTCTAACTCTCACTACAAGAAAAAGGAATATTATTGATAAAATTTAAAAGTAGTAATATAAAAGTTGTCATCAATAATTGTATTAAATGAAAATATTTTATATTTTGTTACTAATTAAATTTTTTTGGTGACAACAATTTTTATGTTGTCACAATATTACTTAATGGTGATAATTAGAATTAACGTTTTAGTTGTCGCCATTCACAATTAATGGCACACCTATAATGACAATAAAAATTGTCATTATGATTTTGAGACAAAATTTCACTGCCACTAAATTATCATAATAGTTATGCCACTAATTATCAATTTTGTACTATATTGTCACAATTGACATTATACAAATTATGTTTTGTGACAATATAAATTTGTTGTCATTAAATGTATATAATTAATGATAAAATTTTTTATTATCACTTGTAATATTGTCACAAATTTATTCATTTTCTTATAGTGTCTTCCAATTTCATAAAAACCTTAGACTCACAGATCCATTAATTTCGATGCGTGCAAATGAATAAACATACTGATACAAGTTATTTTTGAATGTTTGATGCAATGTTCTGAAAACCGGACCGGACATCGAACCGGCGGCCTTACTGGTTACCGGTTCGACCGGTTCGATCGGTTCGACCACCGGTTCAACCGGTGTGACGTCATAAATACGTAATAATTATTAAATTAATTTTTTATATAAAAAAATAGAGAAAGGAACCTAATAATAATAATTCAACTCTATCATTCATCTTAAAAATCCAACTCATCATTCATCCCAAAAATTAAAAGCTAACAAATAACAATGAACAAGATAATTCGATAAACACGTCTTGTCACATTTCATATCCAAATCCAAATAAACCCAAACATATGCATTCATAATCAATTGGATCATATGACTTTGTTTTTTATTTACTACTATAAAATACCATAATATTAATATAATTAATAACAATAAAGAAACATAACACTTACGATATAGAAAACTAATAACGGTCTTAGCAAGCTTGATCGTCGCCTGAATTTTAAGTACATCATTCTCACATGCTATCGCATTTGTATAGAGAGAATAGTTCATCCCAGTTTCTGCTATTGCTAATCTCTGCTTGTTTGCCCCCCTGAGCCTTCCATAAAAAGGACTATAGAATTGCCAGAGGGTCCTCAACCTATTCTTCAGAAGTGAAATGTACAAATGAAAATAACAACAAATTTAGAAGCAATCCTGTCAAAATCTCTATACAGCATAGTACACAAGGTCCTGATGTATAAGTTTAAGAACTGAATATCAAGATAGGAAGAAGGCTACATTGAGTATGCAATCTACAACTTAACTTGGAAACCTAACAAAATTCAGAAATACATAAAAATTACAGGAAATTTAAATATATATCAAACCCACAGGCTCCAAAAAATTCATGATATCATCACCACAAAAAGAGGAGTCAAGAAAATTTTCTTTCATTCCCTAGGGTTGAGTTTATACAAGCAGGCTAGTAATTCAATAATCACAGTAAACTAATTAAGTGATTCCTATTCACGCGCACTGCAATTCCTCTCACGCAGTGAAAAACTACGAGGTTGGCTCAATATGTGAATAAGATAGTATAGGTAAAGAATCTACACAAAAATCCGACCAAACTTCTAAAAAAAACACAGAAAATGGCTGTTATCTATCCCTATCTATCTATCTATCTGCGACTCGCCTGTGCACGGCGACTCGCCTGCTGCTGCGGCGCGGCGAGACGGGGAGGCGCGCGAGGCGAGGCGGCTGCTGAGTGTGACGGGCAGGAGGCGCGAGCAGATGAAGGCTGAAGCAGCAGGTTTCATTCTCAAAAAACAGCCCACCCCGGTTTTGACCTAGAAAAAGGCCAAAAAAAATAAAAATAAAAAAGGAAGTGGCTCGCCGAACCGGTTCGCGGACCGGTACCGGTTCGACCGGTTTTTGACCGGTTCCGGACGGTCCGATCCACCTCCGGTTTTTGAGCATGATTCGGACCGGACCAGCCTCCGGTCACCGGTCGAACCGGTTGAACCGGCCGGTCCGGTCCGATTTTGAAAACATTGGTTTGATGTAGTAACTTTGTGCATGTATTGAGGCCAATCCATGTTTAATGGGATTTTGCGTCAAACAAAGCTTTGTTGGGATTTGATATACTTTCTTTTTATTTTAGCCACAAGGGAATTTCTCACAACCCTCGTAAACTACCAACTTTAATCAATCAATAAATAATTATATGAATTCGGGCAATATTGGTTTGGTTCAATCCTTGATACTGCACAATTAGTATCTGATAAAATACTTGAGGAGTTGGGTAGAAGAGCATATAAATTCTCTTTTTGCTTGAGTGGTGTGATTGCTATACTGAGCTTGCCTTTTCTTGTTTGGTTTTATCAGCATTGAGCAGGTCTTCCTCTTTTCTTCTTGAACGTTTGAGAGAGACAGAGCGAGGGTTTAGACTTTAGAGGTTTTTTTCTTCTTTATCATATTTTAGAGGGAGAGAGAGAGAGAGAGAGAGAGAGAGGGTTGAGAGGATGAATAACCAAAAAAAAAAACTCGCTTAAAAGAGAGATACAATATAACATTTTCATGCTCTTGTTGAGAGTCGAACTCAAGACCTCCCGCTTACTAAACGGGTGCTCTAACCAACTGAGCTACAAGAGCTTGCTGTCGAGTGCTCATCCAATATCCTTAAATCATAATTACAAATGAAAGGACGCTATTCTGTTACAACTTTTTAGAGTTGTAGTTGTTGTGAGAATGAATATATATAATCAAGTCAGTAGAGCACAAATAATTTATTGCTACATTAAAAATAATGTGTGAATGTAGTAGTGTTAGTTAATAGGTCTCACTTTAATAATTCATGCAAAAAAAAAAAAAAAAAAACTAATCTGAATCAACCATTGTAATTATTGCCGTTCCTTTTTGTTTTCTTTTTTGTTTTGAGGAAAACATTGTAATATTAATTAAGATTTAAAAACTTTAAATTAGAGAAAGTTACGTAAATGTGTCAAATAAAAAGATAAAATTACTATGCAACTGAACAAATACAAATATTAACACATAACCTAAGATCACGACCTCACAACTCAAAATATTAAAAAAAAAAAAAAATGAAACAAGAAACTTTATTGGCAGTCAATGAGTCAAAACATTTTTCCATAAACATTCTCTTGTGCCATTAATATTATAATTTATTGGGCTTAGTCTAATCGCTAATGAGAAGTGATGCCCAAGAATCAGATGACAAACATGAAGCTGCTTGGCCCAACAAGGAGGGCCAACACCCATTACCCATTCATTGGGCTGTCGCCTGTCGACGTACCTATAGATACAGTTTAATGTATGTATGTACCCGATCGGCTGCTGCAGCCCGACGCCGCTGTTCCAGTGGCCTTGTATCGGCCGTTCTGAGCTCAAATCCCGATGGCACGGCGATGGCTGTGAGGTATATTTCGTCCCACACATTAGAACCACGCCACTACTCTTTTTACTCAAAGATTCTCCCGCTTTGCACCGACTTTAAGTCCAGTAAATCTGGACAATTGGTTCATAGCCGAATCGTTACAGATGGGCTCACGTCAAATACCTTCTTGAACACCAGATTGATCATCTACTACTCCAAGATTGGCAAAATGGACGATGCACGTAAGGTGTTCGATCAAATGTCTGAAAGAAGTGTCGTGAGTTGGACAGCTTTGATATCTGGGTATTCTCAGAATGCGGATTATGAGGAAGCTTTGAGGATTTTCTCGGCTATGCACGGTGAAGGCATGAAAGCTAATCAGTTCACCTATGGGAGTGCGTTGAGCGCGTGCGCACGTTTGATGTGTTTAGAGCGGGGGCAGCAGATACAGGGTTGTGTGCATAAGAGTAGGTTTGTCGACAACTTGTTTGTTCAGAGTGCATTGGTGGATTTGCACGCAAAATGTGGAAAGATGGAGGATGCTTCTTGCGTTTTTGAGTCCATGGAGAAAAGGGACTTGGTGTCTTGGAATGCAATGATTGGAGGATATGCTGCTCAGGGCCTAAGCAACAATGCAGTTTTAGTGCTTCGTCGCATGCTCAGAGA
This sequence comes from Petrea volubilis, assembly GCA_026212405.1. Classification (NCBI taxonomy): domain Eukaryota; kingdom Viridiplantae; phylum Streptophyta; class Magnoliopsida; order Lamiales; family Verbenaceae; genus Petrea; species Petrea volubilis. Next base: position 8,307,978 of record CM047870.1, read on the forward strand.
AGGTACAACTGAGTTTTAAAATTTTACTAGGGTTCTCTTTTGTACTTTGCTGACAGTGGAACGAAGTCTTGTTTCTAAGGGCCCTTCTCTAGCGTATGAAATTAAAGTTTTTATAGTTTTTAAGGAAAAAGAGGACAACTGAGAATATCGATGTGTCTTCTTGGTCTTTGTTTACATGTTTATACCATGACTGGACATGCTTTAGTACAACTTTAGCGTACAACTTGAAATTTGGAATCTTTTCCCGCACATTCGTTAAGGCGGTGATTTTTCACTTTTGTATGCATTTCATGCTTCTTGAGTTCCCGATTATCATGTTTGTCTTGCGTAGTTTTTCAGATATAAATAAAATGAATTTATGTGGTTAGGCTGCTAGTTTTCTTTTTCATTTTTCATCATTATTTTTCTTAGTTTAAGTTTTTTTTTTTTTTTTGGCCTTTCCAGTTTGGTGATACAAATTTTATATAGGCATCTTTCCTGACAGCTTCAGCTTTGGAAGTCTTTTGAGAGCCTCTGGTGGAAATGATGAGCTCACCAAAGTCAAGATTGTTCATGGATATCTTTTTCAATTCGGTTTTGGGTCTCATGATTTTCTGAGCGGATCTTTAATTGACGCCTATGTAAAATGTGGACGTGTGACCAGTGCAAATCAGGTATACAACAATATGCAGAACAAAGACATAGTTTCGTGCACTGCATTGATCAGAGGGTATGCCTGTGAAGGTAAAAACTGCACAGCGGCCCTTCAGCTCTTCAATGAAGTACAAAGCAATATGGCAATTGATGGTGTGCTATTATGTTCCATGTTCAATATATGTGCAAAAACAGCATCAGTGTGCCTGGGGAGACAGTTACACGCTAATGCGTTGAAAAATCAAAACCAACATGACTTAGCAATGGGCAATGCTTTGATTGACATGTACTCAAAATCAGGAGTAATCGAAGATGCTAGGCGTGTTTTTGATGAAATGAAAGAGAAAAATATCATTTCATGGACATCAATGATTGCTGGCTATGGGATGCATGGGTGTGGCCGTGAGGCAGTTGAGCTCTATTTAAAGATGGAGGATGAAGGTTTGGAGCCAAATGATGTGACTTTTTTGTCCCTTCTCTTTGCTTGTAGCCATAACGGTTTGACTGCACAAGGATGGGAATGCTTTAGCACTATGGTTAGCAAACACAATCTTTTTCCAAGAGCAGAGCATTATTCCTGTTTGGTGGACCTTGTTGCACGTTCAGGCCGTTTGGAAGAAGCTTATGACTTGTTATGCAAAATACCCGCAGATGTTGATGCCTCTGTTTTGGGCGCAATCCTTGGGGCAAGCAGCACCTATGGCAATATGAATCTTGGACAGAGTGTTGCAAGGCATCTAATCAAGTTGGAACCCGAGAATCCAACCAATTATGTGGTTCTATCAGGCATTTATGCTGCAGCCGGCTTGTGGAACAGTGCAAGAGACACAAGGATGTTGATGAAAAAGAAAATCAGTTTGAAATACCCTGGATACAGTTTATGCCAATCGGAAGCATTTTCGCCAACATGATGACATGACTAAGTAGTCCCAGCTACGTTGTCTTTTTCTGTTGGTGTTTTTGTGTGTGGTGGCGGGGGATGTTCCAGTTGTAAATTGCTAATGATAAATTGCAAACGCCTTACCTAGGGAAGTAGTATTATTCATTTGTACATCAAAATGTCATGTATCTTCAGTTTTACAAATAATCAGTCCTCAAATGGGTTAATCTGTAAATGACCAAAGCACAATATGGAGTGGTAACATATTTTAGAGAGATTTATGTCCATTTTCTAATTGATTTGCTTAATATGACTTAAGTCCATGTCATTGAGGGTGTATCATTTGCTTCTAAATTATGAAAATGTAACATTCGCACAATGTGAACTGAAATTAAGAGGGTGTTTGGATAAATTTATTTGAAATATCATATAAGCTCTTAGATTTTATAAAATGTTAGATTTTATTTTAAACATAAGTTATTAAAGTATTTGGATAAATAAGTTGGGTGTTAGCTTATATTATAATTATTTTAGTTAAAAATGAAGAATGTCAGTAGATCTTAAAAAATAAATAAGTACTTTCTTACTTTTCTAAAAGGAACTTATAAATTTCTTACCTTAAAATTTAGTCAAACACTTTATCACATTTTATAAGTTCTAGAACATCTTACAAGCTATTTTTGATAAGCTTATAAACTGAGCCAAATACCCTCTAAGGCTATTGAATCAATACCTTTTATATTTATATCTTTTCTTTTATATTGCTTTCTGACCCATTGCATGCCAAACCAGTTATTAGCAACAACTATAATAATAATAATAATAATAATAATAATAATAATAATAAAACATTAGGCTATTACTTTGACCATTCCTTTCCCAATTAGAGCGATAAATCACTAGTTTCCAGGGAAAAAAAAAAAAGAAAAAAAGAACGCAATACTAGCTTTTAAAATTTAATTTATAAGGAAGCCATTAAGATATTACAACCATTGTTGAGAAAAAGCGAATAGTGCATTGCAATCATTAAGTTTTTTGAATTGTGGCGTTGATTTACAACAAAACTAACGAATGAATTAAGTAGAATGTTAAGAAATAGTCGACTTACTGATTAATAGTAAAAAAAAGAGCATTCAAACAAGAATACGAGTATGAATCTTTCATAATAAATGTAGTTTTTAAGGTAATGCTACTTGCCCCCTCAACCTTAAAAAAAATTCATGAATTGGCATCCCCTCAATTTTAAAAATAAGCACTTTGGCCGTTGGGTATTGAGTTATGCAACAATGTATAATAGAAAGTCATTTAGTCTAGATTAATCAAACTATTTATGGCATCCCTATCTTCCTCTCACATGTATGAACTCGATAAAAGCTATTAATTGGTTTGTATGTTTAGATTGATATTTTCACTGCCATAACAATAAACATTGAACATAACATATTATGACATCCCTATTGCTTTCAATATTTCATTAAGTATTGGCATGTTTACACATCATTCCTGTTGCTTTTAATATTCTATCAAGTACTGACACGTTTACAAATCTTGCATAGGTTACCACTTGCCTGACTACAGATGATTTCGTTATTGATTTTGGCTTATTTGAACAAGAGATAAATGATGTTTACATATTATGTATATTGGAAGTTATCCATGATTTATAGACCTAGTTTGTTTATAAATATGTCTCCTATCTTATAAATTTGTATTGAAAATTACCGATATTCTATAGATCTAATCACTCATATATATATTGGTTGTTCCAATTTGTAATTACATTTTTATTTTTTAAAAATATTGAATTAGTGATTTCTCCAAATTCACTTTCTTGAAGATTGACCTAAAAATACGAGGTATTTCGAATTGCAATAAGAATTATGAACAAAAAAGACAAAATGTTAAGGGCAATTGGTGCAGGAAGGCGAGGGTGATTTTGTAAATGGCCACTCGAGCGCAAAGTTAAATAAATCGATCCTTTTTGATCGGTTAGCATAAATCTACAATATCTAGAGCTAAATACTAGCCGTGCAAGATAACTTGGGTTTAATCAACCTCAGAAACCAATTTTATTTCCATTTACCTTTTGATTTTCTTTCTATTTATGACGCAATTGCTTCCATAAGTCAGTGGCTTGCTGGCTTTTAGTTGGTCAAATTCATTACCTCACTTCTCAATACAACTTAACAAATCCACATTGCAAAAAATAAATAAGAAACAATAATGATAATAAAAAATATATAAAAATCAAAAGTAAAATTAACAAAATCACGAGAAAATTCTTATATCGATCGAAAGTATGAACTCACACATACGCCCAGATTTAATCACAAATTATATATATTTTATAAAAAATTTAATACATAATATTTAATTAAATTTAGACCGTAGAATGAGGTTTTCTATTAGAAAACCCTTTCAAGTTATTTTTTAAAAGAATGGCCCACAAGTTTTAATTTTTAGCTGGATGACCTTTTTGATAATTGTATATACTTAAAGACCTAATTAAACCTAAGCATTATTAAACTCGATTATGTGCATATTTTTTACAAATCTGATTTTGACCCCAAAAGTTAAATATTTTTCAAATGGACCCACAAAATAACCTAACCCTAAAAAGTTGCAGGACCCGGTTTCTTTCTTTCTCATTCGATCCCTTGTTTCGTTTCCTCATTTCCCTCCATTTTCTGGTAATGTTAGCCGATTAGATCTTGTTGGTTGCAATATATTTGTAGATCTTCGTCAACTAATCATCGATTCCAGCACATTGACTGCATTTCTTGAAGGTAAATTTTTTTTTACAGAAAATGTAGATATTCCCTGTCTTATGGGTTTTCTACATGAACCCCGGGTTAACAGATCTCTCAAGCACTTGGTTTTTGACTGTCATCACCAATTAATAATCATGCATCATGAGCCTATCCGTTGCGCAAACGCTGGTGCCTTATCTTTGCTTTTAAAAAAAAAGATAAAGCCTCAGATATATAGTCTCCAGTTCAGGCCGTTATTTTAAAAACGGCCGTTTTATGGGTAATCACTTAATCACTGTTATTTTTCACATTTCTCTTAAGCGATAGCATTTATCCTTTAAACATTGTTTCCTTATCTTTTCATTGTTCTAAGATATAGTCACCACTTATAAGTTAACTCTTTAGAGATATATCCTCACGCCCAGCCCGTTATTTTTGGAACGGTGGTTTTCTGATTCTTAGTTTTTCATGTTTCTCTTAAGCAAGAAATTTTATCCATTAAACAATGATGCCTTATCTTTTCATTGTTCAAAGATGTCGTTACCACGTCTAAGACAACTCTTCAGAGATATATCTTCACTCCAAGGCCGTTATTTTACAGACGACCGTTTTGTGTTTTCTATTTGTTTTTCACATTTCTCTTAAACAAGAATTTTTATCCATTAAACCACATCTAAAATAACTCTTCAGAAATATATCCTCACGCCCAGGCCGTTATTTTAAGAACGGCCGTTTCCTAATCTCTGTTAGATTTTCACATTTCTCTTAAGCAATAATTTATCCATTAAACAATGGTGCCTTATTTCAAAATGATCACGTATACCTTAAATCTTTCTTTTTTGTGCTTTGCTGACATTTTCTCTTAAGAGATAGCATTTATCCATTAAAAGATGACATATAATTATTTTGCAGCATGCAACCATTTGTCGTTGGTGTCGAATATGGCGAGTGGGTGGAGAAAGATAATGCTTGGAAGTGATGCAATAAAAGAAACGTTACTACACCAATTGTTGTCACCACAGAAATTAGTTTTTATTTGTTGGTGAATGAAATTATTCGTAGGGTTGATTTAAATTGTGAACCAGGTGATGTACGTTTGAAGTATATCCTTACAAATGCACCTCCTATGTACAATGTACATCCCTGTGAAATAAAGTCAGATGAAGACTTGAAGGTGTACATGAGTGATGTATCTCCTGAGGGTTGGAGACCTCTTTTGAAAGTTTCTGTTGTTGATAATGTGCAAGTTCAATTTATGTCTTCGGATGTTGGTACTACTAACCCAGTAGAAGATGATGATAGCATACCCTTTTTATTGACGGAGAATTCAAAAATTGAATGTAATTTGGGTGGTAATTGTGATGACAATGAGGATGCAACAGAAGATATAGTACCGATTAAACGCAATGACCTTGAAGAGGATGTTGAGGATGTTGATGTACATGAAGAACAACACCTGAACACTGTGGTGTACGAACATGCAAGTCGAGATGTTGATGTAGAAAAAGTTGATGGGGAGGAGGAAACCGTGTCCACTTACCGAATTCTAGCGGAGCGGACAAAAAGGAGATTAGTTGGAAGCGGGTCACGCAGTGAGTGGGATGATGGATCTGAATTTTATGTAGGGTATGTGTTCAAAACCAAAAGTGAAGCAATTAGAAACCTAAAACTTCTTGCTGTGAGAGGAAACTTCGAATACAAAACCTTGAAGTCCACCAAGTCATTATATGTTGTTCAATGCAAATCCCCGAATTGCAATTGGAGGGTTCGTTGTGTCCGGTATGAAGCGTCAGAAAAATTTGTTATCAAAAAATATTCACGTGTGCATATATGTGGTCTGCAAGATATTTCTGGACGACATAGCCAAGCCTCGGCCGAGGTAATTGGGGAGTATTTTAAGCAATTGTTTGTTGATGCAAGTGGTGGCCCTTCTATTGACCTTATGAAGTCACTAGTTAAATCAAAATTGGGGTGTCATGTAAGTTATTGGAAATGTTGGAAAGGAAGACAACATGCTAAGGATTTTGTGAGGGGTACACCGGAGCATGGGTATGCAGTTCTCGAGGCCTATCGTTATATGTTAGAAATGGAAAATGAAGGAAGCATGACAGATTTGGTTGTCGACTCCGAATGCCGATTTGTGTATTTTTTCGTAGCATTTGGACAATGCGTAAGGGGTTTTGCATCTCTTAGAAAGGTGATAGCTGTTGACGGTTGCTTTCTAACTGGAAAGTTTGGCGGTGTGTTGCTTGTGGCAACAGCACAAGATGGTGAGAACCATACATATCCCATTGCTTGGGCAGTGGTAGACTCAGAGAATCACCGCTCGTGGGAATGGTTTTTTGACCATCTCAAAGTAGTCGTTCCTGATAGTGCACAATTGTGCATAATTTCCGACAGACATGCTTCCATCAAGAAGGCAGTTGGCAGTGTCTACCCTAAGGCCCAGCATGGGTATTGCATGAGACACCTTGGGGAGAATTTAAAGCAAAAGTTCAAGTGCGGCAAGACCCTCGAGCTATATTATTTGGCAGCCAAAGCTTACAAAATTGAGGAGTTCAATGAGCATTTCGATCAAATTCGCCGCGATAATTTTAAAGTTGCCAATTACCTTGAGCATGATGTTGGTTTCCACAAATGGAGCAGGGCTCATTTTCCTGGAAATAGGTACGATGTTATGACTACTAACATAGCAGAGTCTATTAATTCAAGGCTTCTGAAAGAGAGAGAGTATCCAGTCGTCGCTCTTTTCAATGCAATCCAAAGAATGTTGTCTAAGTGGTTTCTTCAACGTCGTAAAGAAATGGATCAATGTAGCACAATTTTGGTTCCTTCCAAAGAAAAAGCATTGCGTGATAATTTGGATAAGTCCAATTCACTTTATACAACGCAATTGAATGTGCACGAGTTTGTAGTACGTGGTCTCGGTCCGGATGCAAAAGTTGATCTCCATAATAAATCATGCAGCTGTAGAGTTTTTGATATTGAGAGGATTCCATGTCCGCATGCAATAGCTGCTCTCAAGCACTTGGAGGTACCTAACTTTGGTGAGAGAATATACACATTGTGTTCACGCGTGTTTGAAGCCGAATATATTTTGCACGCATATGCCGAAACAATATATCCTGTTAAGGCCGAAGAGGAGTGGAATGTTCCTCAGGCAATAGCAGATGTCGTAGTTCAACCACCAATTGTGCAAACATCGAAAGGTAGAAGAAGAGTGAAGAGAATAAGGTCTGCATGTGAGGTGACCTCAAAAAAAGAGAACAAGTGTTCCAATTGCGGACAAACAGGCCACAAGAAGCCAAAGTGTCAAAAATCTTTAGTTGACTCATGTTGAATTTTTCAATTCTTTGATGTTGTAAAATGCACAATGTTTACTAGTTTCAATTTTTCAGAGATTTACAAATTGTCTAGTTTCAATTTTTTCATAGATGACATTACACGACTTGGCCGTGTTACAAGAAACGGCCGTTTACTTTTTAATAAAGGATATTTTTGGTTGTCTAGTAAGCGTTTCTTGAGTAGATTAAGCAATATTTCAATCATATCAAAAAATCGATTAAGCTATCATGGTTTTAGGCTTCAGAGATTACATTACAAGACTTGGCCTTGTTAAAAAAACGGCCGTCTTATATTAATCAAGATCATTTTGGGTTGTCTCCTAAGAGTTTCTTGTGTTGACTAGCTGAGATAACTCTAACGGCATACCCGTTATTATAACCACGGCCGTGTTTCTGAGATTGAAATCATATTGAAAATATCCATTAAGCGATTAGTTTTCTACTCTTCAGAGATTACATTACAGGACTTTTTAAATTAGATGAGGTAACTGTAACGGCTTACCCGTTATCACTTCCACGACCGTTTTCTTGATATTCCAATCATACCGAAAATCTCTTAAGAAATTACATTTTTACGCTTCAGAGATTACATTACACGACTTGGCCGTGTTAACGGAAACGGCCGTCTTATTTTAAACAATATCTTTTTGGGTTGTCTCCTAAGCGTTTCTGGTGTTGAGAATCTGAGATAACTCTAACGGCATACCCGTTATTATAAAAATGGCCGTGTTTTTTAGATTGAAATCATATTGAAAATTTCCATTAAGCGGTTCTTCTTTAGGCTTCAGAGATTACATTACAAGACTTGGCCGTGTTATAAGACACGGCCGTTTACATTTTAGTAAAGCACATTTTTTGGTTGTCTTGTAAGCGTTTCTTGTGTTGATTAGATTAGACAACTGTAACGGCCTACACGTTATTATACCCACGGCCGTTTTTTTATAATTCAATCTTACAAAAAAATCGATTAAGAGATTTTTGTTTAACGCTTCAGAGATTAAGTTACACGCCTTGGCCGTTTGTTTAAAAACGGCCGTTTAAAAAACGGCCGTTTACATTTTAATCAAGGATATTTTTGAGGTGTCTCGTAAGCGTTTCTTATATTTCGCTTACGAGATAACTCTCAAGCCGTATATATATAGTTGTTTGTTGTTGAACGGGATATCTGTATGAACTTAAACACCCGTTCGTAGTTCTTCGCTAAAGGGAATCAGAAACATTTTCTTTAGATATATCGTGTGATTCACTCTTCCCTTTTCTCAAAACTGTAAGTTGAAAATCTTTCATTTCATCTCTGCCAACACTACATAAGCTTAAAACTCTCGTCTATCAGGTGTTCGACGTAAATCCCACTAGGAAAAAAAATGGTTAGAACAAGGATTGCAAAAAATGTTGGCTCTCGTGGAGAACAACCACCCCTAAGAGCAGCACAACCACCTCTAAGAGCAGCACCACCACCCAAAAGAACACAAGATCCTCCTCTAGAATCCCCCAACAAAAAGCCAAAGTCGAGAACCGTTTTGTCGACTACCGACGAAGGGGATAAACAACTACCGCCGAAAAGAAAGAGACCTGTGAGTTCCTCAGAAGACATCAAAGAAAGTGAAGCTGGGGAACCTTCACGGAAAGGAGGGAAGCGCAAGAAGCATAAGGAAAGTGAAATTCATCTTGACGAAGAGCACGAGGACGCCCTCGCCCAACAGAGAAAGACACACAAAAAGAAAAATGTTAGGCCCGTGTCTCCATCTGCATTACCTGAGGGACTTACACTCAAAAGTGCAGAACAGGAAAGACGGTATGCGTCACTGTTGAGGCGTGAAGTGGTCCCTTCCCGTTACATAGACGATGATGTCTTACAGAGCCTCAACTGTTACAACGAAGTTATGCAATGTGTGAGATCAGCTGGTTGGGAGGCATTTATGGGTATCCGAGAGGCAACATATGCAGATTTGACGAGAGAGTTTTTGTCTTCATTGGAAGTGCATATGGAAAAAGACGAGCCGAACTTGATCTCACACGTTGAATTCAGGCTTCGCAATAATGCATACAAATATTTATTCGATCATCTTACGGAGATCTTTCGCTTCCCTTCCGATGGAATCCGGGAAAGACCCGAGCGTGTTGGGTCTAACAGACAGTGGCAGCTCATCACAGATCATGCAGAAGAGGTACATACTTCACGATCCAAATCATCGAAGTTGTATAATTTCCCACTACGATACTTGCACAGGGTGATGTCTGGATCCATTTTTGGACGAAGTCAGAGTGATGGAGCAGTTAACAATGGGGAATTGTTGATCCTGTGGTGTATGCATTCAGGCCAAAAGATCAACGGAACGGATTTATTATTTGCGAACTTTGCTCGGGTGCTAAGGCTAATAAAGGAAATATTGTTATTGGTGGATATATAACGCATCTTGCAAAGGAGCTTCTGGCAGAGATTCCACCGAACATGCTCCCAATAGTGTCGTTAATACCTACTGTTGACATGACGACGTTGAGGAATATGTCTGTTGTTGAGCTACGTGGGACGCGTTTCAGAATCGCAGCCGGCGTCAATAGGGATCACAATACAGGTGTTGCCCCTCAACTTGAAGATGAAGACGCTGCTGATAAAGATGAAGCCGACGTACCACCGGCAGCTGTGAATGATGCTCCCACCCCCACCCCACCTACTGCAACAGAGCTATCTCGACAGATAGCTGCCCTAAACATATCTGTATCAAACTTGTTGGGCATGATTGGGTCATTGCACGAAGACGTTCGCGACATCCAGAGTACGTTGCGCCAGATGCAAAGCTAGGGATCCACTGGACAGCCGACTGATCACATTATTGAATAGGCTGTATAATGGATAGGCTGTTCCTTGTACAATACTTGTACTGTATAATGGAAAAGCCAGGATTTTTAATTAAATCTCTTAATTCAAAAGTTTATCTCTGAAGCACTTGGAAAAAACGGGGTCGTAGTATTTTCAAAACGGCCGTCGTGGAAAGAAATATCAATTAACTCTCTTAATTTGGTAATAAAAAACAATTAGAACGACACACCCGTCTAATTTAAAACGGCCGTACTAATTTGAAAATTTTGGCTAAAACTAAATCTCTTAATTCAAAAGTTTAACTCTAAAGCTGTAAGCCTTTTGCAACATTCATGCCTAGCCCGTTTTTCAGGTCACGGCCGTTCTCATCACCATCTATACCAATCTCAGAATCTCGCAAGAGTAGGCTTTATACTTTAATGGACTTCTGTATCACCTTAAGAGATTTGTGAGAAATATCTATTAACCAGGATTTTTAATTAAATCTCTTAATTCAAAAGTTTATCTCTGAAGCACTTACAAAAAACGGGGTCGTAGTATTTTTAAAACAGCCGTCGTGGAAAGAAATATCAATTAACTCTCTTAATTTGGTAATAAAGAAACAACTAGAACGACACACCCGTCTAATTTAAAACGGCCGTGCATATTTGGAAATTTTGTCTAAATATAAATCTCTTAATTCAAACGTTTATCTCTGATGCGGTAAGCCTATTGCAGCATTCATGCCTACCCCGTTTTTCAGGTCACGGCAGTTCTCCAATCAAACTCATAACCATCTACACGAATCTCAGAATCTCGCAAGGGTAGGCTTTGTGAGAACATCTCCTATTACTCCGAGAAAAACAACAATAATAGAAGGATTCAGTTATCTTCAAATCTCTTAATGAATATATGTATCTCTTAAGAATTCAGGGCAAATCGTTTCGAGCGGGTCCCACGGGGATCATATTATTATATTTTAAGAGAAACTATATTTTCCAAATGCGGGTCCCACGTCTATGTCTATTATGAAAAAAGCAAGCAGCCTCTCTTAATTGTTCATACAAAACGCTATCTTTGAGAGTTGATAATTCAGAAAAAAATCTTTTTGTGCGGGTCCCACTGGCACGTCGTTCATGACGAAAGTACAGAATTTGAAACACACGGGCACGTCTTCACATGAAAATTTCATTTTTTTCTTAGGATCTCTTAATGGATTTAAATACCTCTTAAGATCAAATCAAAGATACATTTTTGCTTGTCTGTTCCCATGGCACGTGGTTCAATGATACAATGGATACTTTCTTTGTATCTCTTAATGGATAGAACCATCTATTATGAACTACCAGAGAGACTGTTTTTCTCATTGGCACGTCGTTTCATGGCTTTCGCACTGATTAGACCTATCTCTTAAGATTGTCAGAGATATCTGCTAATTAAAGCTATCTGATATCTGTTATAAATTGGGCTATTATGACCTAAGCAGTTAAAGAAAACAAATGTTATCATGAATAAAATTCCCCATTTTCATCCCGACATCTGCAATGATTTAGCCAAGAATAATGTCGCCAATCAGCTGATATTTATTTGGTTAAATTTGCTGCAGATGTCGGTCCAAATTGGGAGAGTTTTAATACATTTTGTTAAACAGATGATACGTGAAACACAGGAGAACAGCCAGGCCGTGATATACTTGACGGTCTGCCGCTTGATCGGCACCTGCAGCAAATTTAAGTCAAGCTTTGCTTAAGAGAGAGAATTGCATATGCCGTCTTCATTTTATTATGGAGACACGGCCGTGGAAGATTATGCAACGGCATCTGGCTGTTGTCTTTCCTTGCTAACGTTGCGTTTATTTGGTTGTAATTTCAATTAGGTGCATTGAGCTTAGCAGGATGTCTTCCACAACTTATTATAAGTTTATTGGATGTGATGGAGATCTCTGCTTGGCCTGACAACACTGCTCACCCAAAAATGTATTTCTTGTTATTCTGTTTCAGTAATCAAGGGAAACTAAATATGTTTATTGTTGATAAATATTGTGCTAGGACTTTTGCCCTTTTTTCTAAATGTTTAATGTATGGGTGATATCTCTTAAAAGCGTTATTTAATAATTCCAATAGTATGCCCTGCCTGTTTGGTGAACAACGTGCGTTTAATGTTTGTTGTTTTCATAAGCCAATGCAATCTCTTAGTGGGCACTTATCGTTTGCAATGTTACGACATGCCAGTTTGTTGAACAACTTTGGTTATGCTTTTTCTGTACATTTTCGTTTAATAGACTAATGAAATCTCTTAATTCTAATATAAACCGGCCTGCATGTTTTGTGAAGAACGGGCGTTAAAGAAATACAAATGGTATCATGCCTAAACACTCATCACTTCTCAACTACACCACCAAAGTGCAAAGTTTATTAGTTTTCCTTCATCGTAGCACCGGATGGCAAAACAATCATCACATTCGCAAATTCAAACCCAAAATGGCTTTTGGATTATACATGTGATAGCGTTGTGTAAGCCATACTGCCGAACAATGTATAAAATGCTTATTACAGCGTTCACGGCCAGGCCGTTTGACATGTAACGGTCGTTCGACCGTATATCGCTTAAACGTAGAACAATATCTCTGAAGCCCCTACGCTTTGTTTGAGCCTTTTCTCTTAAGGGACTGCTGTATCACCTTAAGCGATTCGCGTGAAACTCTGCATGTCCTTGAGTCACCAGTGCTAATCAATCATATTGATTATGATTATCGTCAATTCAATAGTATAAATCTCTGACTTGGCAACATGTGTCGCGCCTAAACACTCATCACTTCTCAACTACACCACCAAAGTGCAAAGTTTATTAGTTTTCCTTCATCGTAGCACCGGATGCCAAAACATGTTAGGAAGTGGATGGTTGCTATCAGAAAAGAGTTTTCGAGTTTCAATAAACACATTCACAAATTCGGGCACCAATATGGCTAATGGATTATCCATGTGATAGCGTTGTGTAAGCCATACTCGCGAACGATGTATAAAATGCTTATTACAGAGTTCACGGCCATGCCGTTTTACATTTAACGGTCGTTCGACCGTCTATCGCTTAAACGTAGAACTATATCTCTGAAGCCACAACGCTTTGTTTGAGCCTTTTCTCTTAAGGGACTGCTGTATCACCTTAAGAGATACGAGTGAAACTCTGTATGTCCTTGATTTTCCAGTGCTAATCAATCATATTGATTATGATTATCATCAATTCAATAGTATAAATCTCTGACTTGGCAACATGTGTCGTGCCTAAACACTCATCACTTCTCAACTACACCACCAAAGTGCAAAGTTTATTAGTTTTCCTTCATCGTAGCACCGGATGGCAAAACATGTTAGGAAGTGGATGGTTGCTATCAGAAAAGAGTTTTCGAGTTTCAATAAACACATTCACAAATTCGGGCACCAATATGGCTAATGGATTATCCATGTGATAGCGTTGTGTAAGCCATACTCGCGAATGATGTATAAAATGCTTATTACAGAGTTCACGGCCATGCCGTTTTACATTTAACGGTCGTTCGACCGTCTATCGCTTAAACGTAGAACTATATCTCTGAAGCCACAACGCTTTGTTTGAGCCTTTTCTCTTAAGGGACTGCTATATCACCTTAAGCGATACGAGTGAAACTCTATATGTCCTTGATTTTCCAGTGCTAATCAATCATATTGATTATGATTATCATCAATTCAATAGTATAAATCTATGACTTGGCAACATGTGTCGTGCCTAAACACTCATCACTTCTCAACTACACCACCAAAGTGCAAAGTTTATTAGTTTTCCTTCATCGTAGCACCGGATGGCAAAACATGTTAGGAAGTGGATGGTTGCTATCAGAAAAGAGTTTTCGAGTTTCAATAAACACATTCACAAATTCGGGCACCAATATGGCTAATGGATTATCCATGTGATAGCGTTGTGTAAGCCATACTCGCGAATGATGTATAAAATGCTTATTACAGAGTTCACGGCCATGCCGTTTTACATTTAACGGTCGTTCGACCGCTTAAACGTAGAACTATATCTCTGAAGCCACTACGCTTTGTTTGAGCCTTTTCTCTTAAGGGACTGCTATATCACCTTAAGCGATTCGCGTGAAACTCTCCGTGACTTTTATTTTCCTTTAAATCCCTTAATGGTTTCACTTATCTCTTAAGAAATATCACAGCTTTGTCCCTTAACACGTTGTTTTCGATAAAAAAATAGATTTTCTTAGTTATTATGCTCATCTTTTAATATATAGATAGATAGGCATACGTCTTTTAGTGCGGGTCCCAAAGTCACGTCATGTCATTTGCAGAAAACATGATTTTTAAATACATTTGTACGTCCGTCAAAGAGATTTCGTGTATCTTTGTATCTCTTAATATCTTCAGAGTCACGTTCTCTTAGCGCGGGTCCCACGGGCACATCGTTTAAAAAGATAGGATGATTTTGAAAACACGGGCACGTCCTACCATGCGGATTTCAGTTTTTCTTTTCATCTCTTAATGGATGAACATTTCTATATAGAGACATGGTCTTTTCGTGCGGGTCGCATGGGGATTGGGTTTCATGTCAAATGGCAGAGTATTCTTTGAATCTCTTAATGGTTAGACTTATCTCTTAAGAACTATCAGAGACAATATTTTCGCACATGCAAGTCCAATCATGATAGAAAGGTGAGATTTTTTGAATCTTTTAAAGGTCGGAGAATGTCGGCGAAACCTCGTTCCAAGATATCCAATTAAAGTTATTACAAGAATCCGATTCTGCTATAAATTGGGCTACTGTCCACCTAAGCCTTCAAAGGAAAATCTCATCCCAGGCTTCTCAGCCATTTTAGCCAAAAAATACACAAATCTGCTGATATTTATTTTGCTAAATTTGCCCTGCCGTTGCGCACATCTTGTTTACGAAATGATGTGACACACAAGAGAACACCCTGGCCGTTATATATTTGACGGCCATTCGTCATGATCGGCACCTGCAGCAAATTTAATTCAAGCTTGGCTTTAGAGAGTGATGATGTCTTTATTTTGTGTGGAGACACGACCGTGGAAGACGATGCATCGGCAATCAAGCTGGTGTCTTTCCATGTTTAACTTATCAGAATGTCTTCCACATTTTTTTTATTTTTTTATTTAGTATATATTTTAAAATCAAAATGGCTTTCTTGTCGGAAGCCATTTTATTATTCAAATGTAAAGCCATTTTTGTTTGCTGTTTAGGCCGACAAAATGGCGAATTAAAAGATATGTTGTACTTAGTTGTTTAAGCGATTCTGTTTCAGTAATCAATAGTAATGTTATTAGCTGTTTAAGCGATTTTGTTTCAGTAGTCTTGAGAAATGTTATTAACATGCGATATATTTCTGTATTGTTCTTAGATGTTTAAGCCATATGATTCTTGTGCAAGGGCTTTTATTCTGATATTTCTAATATACATTGTAGAATAATTCTTTACTTTCTCATTTCATAAGATCAATGAAATCTCTTAATTCCAAAATATCGAGTGTCCTAACACGACAGTTTTGAAAAAAACTTACGTTATTATTTTTTTTTGTCTCTTAAGAAGCATCTTTAATCTCTGAAACGATGTTTTCTGTAAATCTATAATCTAACACCACAAAATCCATTGATGAGTTTGATCTTTGTTTGTCTACGGCCGTGTTCGTTTAACAAAAGACGGCCGTACCGATTAATCTCTGCAGCGATTATTTACTCTGAAGAGTATTTCTTAAACTAATTATCGTTTTTCAGGAATATATCCTTTTACGAGTTTGCCGTTGATCATGCAGTCTTTTAATTACAAAATACAGAGTGTCCGAATACGCCCTGACCGTTTTGAGAGAAACTGGCTTTATTATTTTTGTTTTCTCTTAAGAAGCATCTTTAATCTCTGAAACGATGTTTTCTGTAAATCTATAATCTACCACTTACAAAATCCATTGATGAGTTTGATCTTTGTGTCTGCACGGCCCTAAACTCTAAACCCTAAACCCTAATAGACAGTCTCGTAACGTCTCTCTTCAATTCAGCTATTATGTAGTCCTTATTTAAAAAGCTAACAGGTCGTTTGTAGTAGAAGATCGCACTTTGAAACTCTGAACATTAAGAGTCGCTACCATTAAGAGACACCGACGGGGCTTAAGAGATTATTTAATGTTACCTCCTAAACATTTTGTGGGTCCCTTTCAGAAATAATTTTGAATATCAAAAGGTACCCGCGGACACGAAGCGCGTCACCTTAGTACAAACTTCACTTCTTCTTCTTCTTCATTCTCCTTACTCTTAAACAACTCTGGTTCTCCGTTTTTCTTTCCACGCTACAGTACAAAATCAAACCCACGACCGTGCATCTAGCCTCCGTCTATCTTTCGCTGTTGGTTCCCTCAGAAAACTCTTGCCTGCTGAACAAATTCCATTTTATTTTGGTTTTGCCCTAATCCAAAACCCACGATTATGGACAACCGCGAAGAGCAAGAAACACAAAGTAGCAATGTCGTCGGCGATGAGATTACGGCACAAATTACGTCAGTTTTAGGTGAAATCACCGAAGGTAATCATGAAGAAGAAATGACGAGAAAAGAAGGAGAGGCCGAAGATGCGGTACCGTCCCTTGGTTTATGTATTTTTTTATTTTTTTATAACGTCTCCTGTTTTCGCTTGTATTTAAGAGATATTTGTGTGAGCACTGCTTCCTTGAAACCGTCTATATGATCATTGTTGTCATTATTTTCATTAGCTTGTTCTGATGGTAACTGCGCGGGACTTGCATGAGAATATGTACGGACATGGTCATAACAACATTGGATTGCAGTTTGGGGAAAAGCTACTATTTGATAAAGTACATAAACATTTATTGTCTTTGTTGATAAGTGCTCGATTTGGTTGATAATTTCCTGGATTACAAGTAGACGATGTTTTCATGCAGGAAGATGACCCGGATAGTCTTTCAGTTCCGTCGAAATCAGTCGGGATTGATTTGCTGTTTATGGACTACGCATCCCGTTGCATGACATCAATACTTCCCGGCGAGGGTGACAGTGAGGTCGTCGTGGAGTAGGTTTGATTCAATAAGGGATACTCTCAATCAGATGCCCTCTAAATATAAAAAGCTATTCCTTAACTCGTGCTTCGGTCATTTCTTCCCCATTGCCGATGTGTATCAATGGCCAGGAGTCTTCCGGGGCCTATTGTTCCACTATCTGATGCTTCATAGGGTAGAATGTGCCAAGAGATCAGATTTGTGGTTCCTTGTTCAGGGCAAGCCTGTCAGATTTGGTATCAAAGAATTTGCCATTATGACAGGCCTTAATTGTGGCCAATTTCCCCCTGAAGCTGATGTGAAGGAAGTCAGGCTGAAAGGGAAAAGATTCTTGGAGAAGGTCTTGGATGGTGCACCCAATGTTAGAGGGTCGCATTTGGATGAAAAGTTAAAGGGATCCAATTACCAGGGGAGGGAGAAGATAAGTATCTGTCTTGTGTTGTTCGTACATTCAATCCTTATGGCTGGGGATGAGAGCTGGTGTGAACAAGGATTGGATTATGATGGCACATGATATAGATTTCTTCAACTCCTATCCTTGGGGGAGGTTATCTTACCAGCTAACTTTAGATTCCATCCTCTGGACAGATTTGAAAAGAAAGTACACCCATATGTTTGATAAACCGCGTATGGGTGAAAAGAGAAAGGAAAAAAATATAAATTACAATATTTATGGATTTCCTTGGGCTATAATGGTATTCTCAAATTCCTTAGTATTTTTACTATTTCCAATTTTGATGCATATAAATTGACCTACATGCATCTCATTCAATCTAATGTTTCTTTGCATAAGGCTGGGTTTACGAGGCTGTACCACATTTCGCAAGCTGTGCCAAGAACATTAAGGCGTCGGAGGATACCCCGTGCTCCCCCTTCCAAGAACTGGTGAGATGGTTCCACAAAAAATCATCTCAATGGGACCTCCAGACAATCTCCAAGGAGATGGAGATCTCCGAAGTTAGTTCTAAAACACTGATTTTTTTTGAAATGTATTTGTTTCTCTTATTTTTTGCTGAGTCATCCCTTAAGCAACTTTAATTGGTATTAGAGATGAATGTTAAGGGGTTGACCGTTGTTGAAAATACGGCCGTTTTTTGAAAATAAGGCATTAAGAGAAATCTCATATGGGCTAGGTGTGTTTCCATTCACGACCGTTCTTTTCAACTCTATTTATACGGGCCCATGTTTTTCTGAGACATCCCTTAAGCAACTGTAATAGTTATTAAGAGATGGTTCGAACGGGTTGACCGTTTTTATACATACGACCGTTTTTTCTTGTAAAAATTAATGAAGCCTAATAGAAACTTGTCATTCGGCCTTGGTGTGTTTCCATAAACGACAGTTTTTTACAACTGCATATGTATGTCCCTTATTTTTTGAGACATCCCTTAAGCACTCTACTAGTTATTAAGAGATAGTTATTAAAGGATTGCCCGTTTTTATATATCCGGCCGTTTTTATTGTCGCAAGAATCAGTTATAAGCTAAAAGAATTTCTTACGGGCTAGGTGTGTTTCCATTCACGACCGTTCTTTTCAACTCTATTTATACTGGCTCATGTTTTTTCTGAGACATCCCTTAAGCAACTATAATAGTTATTAAAGAGATGAATGTTACTATTTGACCGGTTTTGAAAATACGGCCGTTTTTTGAGAGAAGGCATTAAGAGAAATCTCATATGGTCTAGGTATGTTTCAATTCACGACCGTTCTTTTCAACTCTATTATACGGCTCATGTTTTTTTGAGACATCCCTAAGCAACTGTTACAGTTATAAGAGATTAGTTTTAACTGGTTGGACCGTTTTATAAATACGGCCGTGTTTTCTTGTAAAAATTAATGAAGCCTAATTAGAAACTTGTCATTCGGCCTAGGTGTGTTTCCATAAATACGGCCGTTTTTTCGTGTATATCTATGGTCCCTTATTTTTCTGAGACATCCCTTAAGCAACTGTACTAGTTATTAAGAGATAGATTTAACGATTGCCCGTTTTATATATACGGACGTTTTTTGTGTCTCAAGAATCAGTGAAGGCTTTAAGAAGAAATTTCTTATTGGGCTAGGTGTGTTTCCATTAACGACCGTTCTTTTCAACTCTATTCATACGGCCTCATGTTTTTCTGAGACATCCCTTAAGCAACTATCATAGTTATTAAGAGATGAATGTTAACTGGTGTGACCAGTTTTTTGAAAATACGGCCGTTTTTTGAAAATAAGGCATTATGAGAAATCTCATATGGGCTAGGTGTGTTTCAATTCACGACCGTTCTTTTCAACTCTATTTATATGGCTCATGTTTTTCTGAGACATCCCTTAAGCAACTGTAATAGTTATTAAGAGATGTGCTTTAACGGGTTGACCGTTTTTTTTTTAATACGCCCGTTCCTTAAATGATTTTGTCTTATATATAGTGGTAACTCTTTTTTTTTTCCACGGTGAACGTTCACCCATTCCTCTATCCAACAAAAAGAGAGTTGGATCCTACATCACTTGTGATGAATTGGAGGACGAAGTAGATGAACTTATTGATCATTTGAAGAATGAGTTGTCCGGTGTCACACATCTTACTACTTCGTTGTTGAGCAAGTCGACATGGTGATGTCGACATCGAAGGGATCGGTGGGTGAACATGAAGAGTTGGAGCCTGTAAAAAAAAAAGAAGCATTTTTTGCCAATGTTTCTCCATTGGAGCCTACGGAGCCCACAGTTGCTCAAATTTGTCCTCCTGAAGAGGTTGGCCAAAGATTGTTGTCCCCACCATATCGAAATTATTGAGCATATAAAAGAATTGGGGCCAAACTAAGTTCTCTGGAAGATTTCATGAAGACATCTTTGGCCAGGATAGAAAAGAAACAAAGTCGGATCGACTTGGTCCAAAGTATTAAGAGGAGACCTGTGAGAGGAGAGAAAAAAAGAAGCCGTTATTTCAAGTCTCCATTTACTGCTGAGCTTAAAAAGGCAAAGAAATCCGAAGTTGAGCCAGCACAGGAGGAAGACAAGGGTTGTAGTTGAACAGGAATTGAAGCTGCCAGAGGGCAGAAGGAGAAGAGAGAACAGATTAGGCACCAAAGTGAAACCCAATTTTTTGATGCCCATTTCTGAGCGAAAGAGGACTGCTTTCAAGCAATGGTTTGAGGCGGTTGGTGATAACTCGAGAATAAGTTGTATCGTATCATCCGTAGACAAGACCACATTTACAAGGCTTTTAACACCGAAGTGTTGGTTGTGTGAGGAAGTAAGTTAAACCATGTACATTTATATTACGATGTAATACCAATGTTCTGTGAAACAGTTATGCTATTCATCTTTATGCAGGAAATCCACGAGGCATTAGCTCTTATGAGAGTCAGACAGAAAAAACATCCCAACACCAAGTGGGGTCAAAATAATTCGTATGCCACCGTGGATGCATATTTCACCAACGGCCTAACTCTGGTCGCGGATCGTATTTGGAGTCGCCTGGATAAAAGAAAATAAAAAAGAATGGGGAAGTCAGTAACAGCGCACTTGAAGCTGCTTTTAATGCAGTTGTTGACAATACAGAATTCTGTATGAAGTATGTAGATCCCCAAACACACAATCATGGGGGCATGGTACTTGGGTCCAATAGGGTATATGGTGTTTTGAACATCCATAACACCCCTGGATTCAGTAGTGTGGAAATTAGAAGAGGGGAAAGTGGAGGTTATGGATTGCTCCCCGGAGTGTTATCGGCAAGTAAATTTGATGAAGTAATGCGTGGGCCTTGCTATGTTTTCCCCAAGTTGTGAAGAAGAGTGGTAGATAGCCCATCTTGGGAAGGCTCTAGATCGGAAGTGGCCGGTTGTGAGAATTCCTTCGCCTCATAACGATCGAAGGTTAGCATTTCAAAAAACAAAATTATTTCCTACGAATACTTTATGGAATCTTTATCCATAATGGTGTATGGTTTGTTTGTGCAGTGAAGATTGCGGGCTTTACTCTTTGAAGTTCATAGAATACACATTATCGGTACCCCCTATGGACACCATTACTGACGAAAACAATCGATCTATTTCGGAGAACGCCTCGCTGTGGAGCTTTTTTTATGGCCAAATGGCTACCCTTACTGAACCTGAAGACGACTTATAGTGTAATGTATATTAATTTAATCCTAACTACAGTCTAATGTATTATTTTTTAAATTATTCCTAACCACATAAGAAGGCGTAAATTCTGTTACTAAGTATTGATGTATATTAATCTGACTAGTTATTGTATGCAACGTACGTAAGATAAGTACAATTTTAGAATCGACCCTAAAGAGAAACTTCTTGTTCATTAAGAGACAACAAACTACTCACGCCCGCTTTCACAAACGACCTTGGCGTTTTTCTTTATCTCGACCTAAGGGATCCCTGAAGGCAAGAAAACCAAACGGCCGTTTATAAACATACGGCAAACTGTAATGGGTATATTATTAAAAATCCATTATTTGTTTAAGAGATATTCTTGAAAGTAAGTCTTCAGAGATTAAAACTACGCCCGTATTTCACAAACGACCCGGGCGTTTTCTTTATGTGGGCTACGGAATCCCTGAATGAAAGACAAGAAAAACGGCCGTGTATAAACATACGGCGTACTCGTTAATAGGTCTAATTTTAAAAATACATTATTTGTTTCAAGAGATATTCTTGAAAGTAAATTATCTCTTCAGAGATTCATCAGTACGCCCGTCTTTCACAAACGACCTTGTAGTTTTCTTTATTTCGACTACGGAATCCCTGAATGGAAGACAAGAAATACGGCCGTGTATAAAAATACGGCTAAATCGTTAATGGTTATATTATTATATAATCCATTATTTGTTTAAGTGATACTCTTGAAAGTAAGTTATCTCTTCAGAGATTAAAAACTACGCCCGTATTTACAAACGACCTAGGCGTTTTCTTTCTTTTATGTGGACTACGAATTCCCAGAATGGAAGAAAGGCGAAACGGCCGTGTATAAACATACGGCAAACTCTTTAAGGGGTATATTATTAAAAAATCCATTATCTGTTAAGATATATTTTTGAAAGTAGCTTATCGATTCAGCGATTAACAATACGCCCGTATTTAAAAAACGACCTTGGCGTTTTCTTTATTTGGAATCCGGAATCCCTGAATGGAAGACAAGAAACACGGCCGTGTATAAACATACGGCTAACCCGTTAATGTGCTCTTCTTAAGAATACATATTTTTACACTTGAAATAAGCATACCTTGAGAGATTATAAATACTACCGTCTTTCACAAACCACCTTGGCGTTTTCTTAATGTGGACTACGGAATCGCTGAATGGAAGACAAAGAAACACGGCGTGTATAAACATACAGCGAACTCGTTGATGGGTATATTCTTGAAAATCCATTATTTGTTTAGAGATACTCTTGAATATATTTAACGCTTCAGAGAGATTAAAATGTACGGCCGTATTGACAAACGACTGGGTGTGTGTTTTGTTTGGGCTAAATGGAAGAGAAACAAAAAACGCCGTGTACAACATCGTATTTATTCTACTCATTAAGAGATGGTTTTAATCTATTAAGAGAGATGTCATACGGTCGTGCTTTAATGTACGGGGTTATTTTTGAGCTTGTTCTCAACTTTTTATCATTCGGCCGTTTTACCGAACACGGGTGGTGGTAGTAAGCTTTTTCTTCAACCTATTTATTTTCAAATTGACCCCAGCGTAGAAGTAAATTATTTATAATTGACCCCGCTTCAAATCCTGGCCTAAATATACATTTTATTTATCCTAATTAGTGCCATGCCATATTTTCGATCAAAAAAAAATTGGAAATAAAATTCGAGGGTTAGTTTCTTAAATAAAAACTTGAAGGGCCTTTCGGCCAAATTTTCTCCGTTAGATGCATTCAGAATTTCCCGCAAATATAAGAAGTCACATATGAGTGGCTCTTGTTCTCCTGTGGAGTGCAGAGAAAGAGTAGAAGAGCAACAAATTTGTATGGCAACCATCGG